>QNGE01001640.1:0-97735 GCA_008508345.1 Paragonimus westermani
AGGCCGCGGCCCAATATTCCCGGATCCAGTCGGTTTTCCTTGCTCAGTGTCAGCGGGCGTATGTTGATCTGAAAGGCTATCATTGAAAACAGGATGTAGCACCGCTCTTGGGGATTACAATGAATACGAAGAACAATGTAATATTACTCGTATAATGCAATTTTAGTTCAATGAGGATCGAGCAAAACTTTTAAACGATCCCTAGAAGCGCTGCTGACGACCTCAGAAGGAAGGCCGTTTCAGTGATTAGCAATCCTGAGGAGTGTTGGAATTATCTCCGCGGGAAAATTGGATGCCAGTTCGGAGGATCCACGTTGTAGACTGTTGAGTAGTATTGCAGCGTTCTGTACAGCACTTTGTACTTTATAATTCTAATTGTTCCCTCTATTCGCCCTTATCTAACTCACTTGTACAGTCCATGTTCGAATCAATTTAATCGATTGATTCGATAATCAATAATTCAAAATCTAACTCCGAGGTCGTGAGCCGTGCGTTTTCTCTGCGTTCTGTATCGCTCGTTTACAGGTTTCGAGAGGGTTAAATACCAACGGAACCAACCATTTGTTTTCAGCGGAAAACTCTCAGGAGTAACATTACGGATTGTATCTGTCGGATATTTCATTCAGTGTGGTGGAACTTCTTACCTAACGCACCCTCACGAACTATTGTGAGTCATTTCATTTTGGATTTACCACATTTTGGATCCGCGTTCATGCTCGAATAATCCGACTGTGTTCAAGTCCACTACAGTTTGTTAACTTTAGATTGGCGTCCAGACCTTCTTCCTAACGCTGAATGTTGTTACTAAATCGGACTTCATTTGGAAGTTCATTCCAAATGTAGGAATATTTTACGAGGATGAAGTTTGCACGTATACTTTTCCGGGATACCAGGGTTGGCAAGTTGGAACCCTTACTTCTTAGACTATGCGGAGGGCTGTGTTCTAAGTAGACGGCGAACGCTGTGGTAATCATTCGAATGTATTAGTTTATACAGCAGCCTCAGGTTCAACTTTAGTCTACGCAGTCAATGTGGAGCAATACCAAGTTTTTCACAGCGCTGTCTGTAGGTGAGCGAAGAAGAATATCCTAATAAGCTTTTGGTAAACGATCATTGAAGTTTTTCTGACACAAACCTATCAGACTTGCGTAGATGACAGTAAATAAAAGTGCGGTAATCGAGTTGAGGCCAGGCACACATTCTCTAGAGCGTGAGCTTGGCAGCTGGTAGACTGAACGTCTTTTTGATACAGCCTATTGTTCTTCCAGTTTTTGTTACCTGGAAGTGGCTGTATCAATATTACAACCATATATTGTGATGGAGCCGTGGGGTAATTTACAATCATAAGTGATGAAGTTCGGCTTGTCCGCTGAGAACGACATCAGCCATATTCTGCACCACAACTACAGTATATAGCATATGTATCTATAACATATGTATATATGCATATATACATATGTTATATATATTTGCACATATACATGTTTACATTTGTATATATATAGATGTGTATATATAAACATACGTAAACCATTGTGGAAATATGTTTCCGCAACGGCATACATATACATATACAAAGTATATATGTATTCATGTATGTATACGTGTATACATGTATATATATGTATGGAATTATATTGTACTGCTAGATCCTGAATTCGTACGTCCAGAGTTTCCCCAACCTTATGCTACCGTGAATCGGAAGTCGCAGGGAGAAAACGATGAATCTGCAAACAACTTCAACGTAACAAGTAAGGGGTGCCAGGGAGCTGGACGTGTGAGCACCTTGAGCACAACCGCACAGCAGCCGCCAGAGTGGAAGAGTGCGTCGACGGAAAATTCCAGTCGAACTCCAGAATTCAAAAATGCGTTAGACTGGTTAAGCGGCGTTCCTAACGGTAATATCTCAACACTGTTATCCTAGTAAATGTAACCTACAGCAGTAGAGATGATGTGGATTCCTTTCACAGCTGAGAGCATAACTGCGATACTTATGCCGGCCCACTAACTTTGATGCTAGTGGTTTGCAGTAAGTTTACATATACAAGGTAATGTGAACAGGCGCGGTGGTACTGGCAAGGCAAATCTCACGTCGCGGGGAGTTTAGAATTTTGTGGACGTCGAAGGTGATCTCACTACAATATATATTTGTGTGTATAAGTATATAAACATATATTATTATATATACATCCTACTAGCACACTGTAACACAGTCGTTCCCTGAATGATTTTCGAGTGTTTCAAAAAGGAACACTCACCAAACTTCCTTGTGTCTAAGTTTCGTGTATCAGTCAGCAGGCGTGAAGGCTAATAAAATCAATACACCCCTTTCTTGCTACTCAAAAACGTTACGACCCACCTACACCACTCATGTGGATTTTGTTTTATCGAACCACTTCGCACTTATGGTGACCGCGCTAAAGGACCATTTTCAGCCATCTTACTTAACTCGTTACGTAGAAAATGAACACTAAGTAGTCGAAAAGGCTGAGGGGCTGTTCGCGTGCTAACGTTTACCGTGTGTAAACTAGCGCGCCAGGAGTGTTCTGGAGGTAATTATAAAACACTCGCGGCTATTGTGGCAGAGAAGAAGCAACTGATTCCTCCAGTTTTGCAACACTTTCGGGGTAAGCGATATTTCATATGTGAACCTGAAAATCTAGACGAACGTCCACTAGCAACCACTTAAATTGGCTCGGAAATTTTCATGGAAGATTTCTCAACGGAAGCAAGATCCGCTGATTATGTTATTCAGCCTCCCACTTCGACGATCACTCAAGCAATGATTTCAAGGAATATTTCTGTGACGCGAGATACAGGTATGTGACAATATCATTTAACACTACTGCCGCCATCATTTTAGACGACGACGTCGGTACGAACGAGAGAAAGACGACACCCAAAGAAGTTGTACGCGCAATTGCTGTAGAGTGCCGCCTGTCTCTAAAAGCCGTCGGCATTATGCTTAGTCGCCCGAGGGAAGTGTGGCCTCAGCTGCCGTTGGATGCACTTACTCTTTTGGGAACACCAGGGGAGTGTGCATGCACATTCATCGAGGGTGGAGAATACGTCCACTTTTGTTTGGCTCTTTTCAACAGTTCACGTTTACAACTCTGACCCATCATAGAAAGGATGACATCCACTTCCACACCAGTGTTCGTCGTCGGATTATTCTGCTGTCTTTCTAAACCCGTGAATGTCGCAGAATATTTGGATAGCGTGATAGAAGACTTGTTGACAGTATTGAGGGGTGGTTTGTTGCTGCCAACATATAACCGGCTTTTATCGTCAGGTGAAAAACCACACTGGTTACCACTGTTGCGAAAAGTTTACTGCACCGAGAGTGTACGTGAACCGCAAAATGGTGTTCCCACCTGGCAATTACCGCTTACGAACAGACAACGACTTCAGGACCCGACGCCATGAAGAAAAACAGGTTGGCCAGTTCCCTGTTGAAAGGTTCAATGTGGACATGATGACATGTTTCCTGCTTGATTACATGCGCATTGTGCTTGGGAATGATGGAACGGTTGATGAACCTATGGATAGCAGGTCTAACGGAAAGGAAAATCCGTCTGGGATCAGCGCAGATTACTCAGTTGAACAGTAGGTTGATGAGATTGACAGGATCCCTGACGAGAACATACGAAATGGTATTACCATCTTGCAAAACCGGTCTTCTGATTTCACTGTTCAAATTCGTAACTGGGGAAGGATGTTTTATATTCCCAAGGAAATGTCGATCAACAGTGTATTGCGACCGTTGGAAGTCAATGGAATTTCGCAAATTTCTGTTGTACATCGGTTCAGTGGCGTTGAAAGGGGTGTTGGATGACAAAATCTACGTAAACTTAAACTTTTATGTTTCCGTATACCTACTTCGCTGCCCAAAGTGGTGTCTGCACTATGTAGATTTCGTGAAGCCCCTGCTGCGAAAAATATTAGTTCAGTTCGCTGTTATCTACGGTGAATTGGAGCTTGTGTTCAACTTCCACTGTGTCATCCACTTGTGTGGGGACGTCAGACGGCACGTACTGCTGGACTCTTATTCGGCATTTCCATTTCAGTCGCACATGGGAACTTTACGCGGTTCCATACGATTTCCAAATATGTCCACTTCGCAGATCTTCCGACACATTTCGGATGAGAAGGCAACACCCATTCCTATAGCGGCGAACAAACAGAGTGGGTTCATTCACGAAGACGTGATGTACTGTGACGTCAAGCCCAACAACGTGTTGTTGGTTTATAAACTACCCGCAGTAATCACCGGGTTGGCTGGAAGACGTATTTGCATACAGCGTTTTGCAACCTGTTGCGATTTTGTTGACAAGATGTTGCCTTCCAGCGAACGGCACATTTTCCTGTTCCCATATATACACATCCACCTGCTGCGTGGACCCTGCACTTATTCAGTGTAAGGGGCTGCTTCTACCATTCCAATATAGTTTTGTATTTTATCCAGTAATGCACATTAGGAAATTTGTCCGTAAAATAAATCCTACCTAATTTTAGTATGTTTTCTTGAGCAACAGCACAATGGGTGCGCTAATGAACACTTCCATTTTCAGATGTATCAGGTGGTAGAGTTCGATGATGAGGGCGTATGGATAGTGCACAGGTCGTGGATTACGCAGCCAGGGTTTGCGCTCTGTCCGGGATTAGCCTCTACGAAGCATCACGAGTTGTTCTTGGGTGGAATGACAGCACCCACTGGTTCAAAGCTGTAAAAAGTCAAGATGCATCAAGCAACAGGTATGCGCTTTTGATTTTCCTAATATTTTCTAGATGACTTGCAACTGGCTCACAGACACCAACGAATACTGGAAGAGTTATCAGACATATCATCGTCTGACGCCACGGGTATGATGGACCGCGGTGGCAAACGTGAGAGGTACAGTGAAATCGCCGTATGTCACATTTGCAGACAAGCTATCGTTCGTTCTGACTTCACGTATGAAGTGAAAGAGAAACGGGAACTTCCAGTGCACGGCGTCAATATCACTATTCTCCACCACCACCACAATTGGAGAATATGTTCCATGTATCTCCATCTCAAGCACGATGGACGTTGGGGGCACTGGAGAACCTGCCCTCATTCTCCGGCCCTATCGGATCCTGGTATGTCATTAGTAAAATGTCGATCAGTACGCATTTAGCTCCACCACAGTTAGTCCACCGGCAACACACAGTGGGGCAGTGTGCAAAAACGACACTGCCAAAGAAGTGAGAGAGTTAAAAGGTAAGTTCGTTTAATACAAATAATCATCGTGTCCACCAGGTGTGATTGAGAACTTAGTTCTCCAAAACATCCGAATCCGTGAGGAGTTGCATGCCCTAAGGCTGGAAGTGATTGCACTGCGATTCCAACACGCATCTTCCGGTACGTCATCCACCGCACACTTCCCCGTGTGATGCTCTATGCAGTCCATTGGGGACATGAGACTGTTCAATATGAAGCTGGAAGAACCAGAAGTATATACCCAGCTGACGTGTTCAACTTTCCCGATTCACAGTACGCAGGTGACCTTTCTCAGCAGTGTCAGCGGCACATCCATGGGTAAATGCACCCGTAATGTCATGAGAACATTATTGACGGACGAAGTGGCGAAACCCATGAAACCGGAGAGGAGTTAACAGTCACCGTTGGCCACGGCCATCATTGGTATGTTCGATCACCAAGTCATCACTTGTTACATATAGAATCCATCATGAAGATTGCTCACCCTGGCGTATCGCACGCGGACTTCAAGGGAACCAATCAACGGTGGATTCAGAAGGCGAGATTGTGGACAACAAAAGAGGCAGACGTTCTCGTTACCGACATTTTTGCATTGTGATTCTGAATATGTACTCGTCAAAGTTATAGAGATTTTGCTGTAAAACTTGCGCTCAATATAACTTATGATTATCTGTGTACATTCTACATCGTTTCTCGTGAATTGGAACATTGCGTCATCGTTAATGTGCGAGATTAGATTTACGTTTAATGCTACTGAGCTCCGTAGGAAAATAGACAATGTGCGGCATATGATCAGATCGCCTCATGGGGCTGCGCGAAATTTTATCCCAAATTCCCCTGAGTGTACCCAAAGTGTCTAGATGGAACACTAAGTGATCACCCAGGGAACGCTCAAGAAACACACAGGGTACGGCAGTGCTAATAAGTGACATATAGATATGTATATAAATCTACACATAAATATATACAGAAGTACATATGTGTATACATAGATAGATGTATGCAGAAAAACAGAAGCTGTCATTATGGCTCATAAACGCAAAACGGACTTGTCCGAAATAGTTCCGCTCATCTTATTGGATATGCGTGCAATGTTCCGGTCTACTCTCCACTGCTCCCCGGCAGAACTTGTTTATGGGACCACACTGTGTGTTCCAGGATAATTTCTCGTTCCGAACTAGAATAACCCTTCGATCAAGTTACTCATGTAACGAAATAGAAAGTATATATGGCAAAACTTCGATACACTGCGCCACCATTTGTCAACACAAACCACTACGTTCCTCCTCAGTTATCCAACTGTGCACACACATTTATCTGTTGTGATCGAGTGCGGAACTCCTCACAACCGCCGTACGATGGTCCCTTTGTCGTCATTTCCCGGCACGATAAATATTTCATTATACGGTTCCCCAACAAAACGGGAACCATCTCGATTGACCGTCTGAAACCAGCATACAGTGAATCTACGGAACACACACGCCATGATACCGCTGACGACCTACCCAAGACGTTGCCCTCCGCAAACACCACTTCCATGAAAACCACAACGGTCAATACTACACCCCTAACACGTACGACGCGTTCAGGCAGACAGGTTCATTGACCGGATCGCTTCAACGCTTGTTCCGTACAACCGAAACCAGAATTTCTCGAATCTTCAACAGCAAGTTCTCCAGGCGGGAGCATTTGTAGGTGTCACTTTGGACAGGACATTTATAACTGGCACGTTCCGTTCGTCCGCGCTAATTACCGTATCCACACTTCGTATGTGCTACCTCAACGTGGTCCGATGTCCCGTGACCTATTCACCCTACAATCCGAAACGCAATGTGACCTCGTGAAACATACGTGTTCATTCGTGATGCACCCGGCACGGTGGACCATCCTAATCATGCCGACACCGCAAGTGCCTGTACGATCCTCTCTCACCCACTCCCCCTCCACACACATGCACAAATTATCTCACTCCTGGTGGACCTCTCATTGGTCATGCTCACGGTCAAACCAAAAGCCGCCAGGCCCTCCCACATGTTAAAACAATTAGAGGTTTGAGGCAGCAGACACAACAGCGTCGTGCCTGTACTGGAGGACATGAACTAAGTGGTACACAGTGGCACCGAAAGGATTGTGGCTCCGAGGCTCGTACCGGCTCACACAGCAAAGGAGTTACTAGTCAAGGATTACACTGACATCAACCCTGCTCTCTGAAACTCCCCCACAAGTCTCCGCATATTCAAGGAGTGATCTGTAACAACCGTGTGTACAGAGCTAGCCGGATTTTGATAAGTACAAAACACTTGGTTATCCAGCTCATTATTCGTTTATATATGTCACACTGCTAATTACGTGTTATACATGCATGTTTTTTATTGGCGTCATTATCTTTTGGTGATAGGTAAGTCTGGCGCCAATAATTGGCGAGCCCGACGTGACACGAGCCTTATCTGTATCATTTTTCCCTCGTTAGCTGTTAAATACTAAGTTAACAGTTTGTGAAACACTGTCAGCAACTTCAGTCAAACTGTGTTCCAGCTCATCGAAACTTACAACAAACTTGGGCTCAGTCAGTTTACGTCTGCCACCACTTTGGCATCATGATCCACGCATATGGTTTGTGCAAGTTCAGGCCCATTTTGCTCTGCGGGGCACCACTAAAGAATTGACAATGTATTACCATGTTCTGGCAGCGTTACCACCAGAAGTTGCAGCATATTTAAGAGATGTTCTAGAGTCACCTCATACAGACTGTCCATGTAAACAACTCCGGGATACGATAATCAACCGTACTACACCTTCTGACCATAAACGCCCAGAACAGTCATTTACTAACGAGCCTATTGGTGACAACAGCCCGTCTCAGTTGCCACGACGCCTGCAAAACATCCTTGGAAGTACGAAACTTGATGATGCTTTGTTTGCGCAGATCTTTCTTAAGCGCCTGCCTGTTTCCGTACAATGCATTCTCGCATCCACTTGCGGTACCGTTCCCATAGCTCAACCTGCCAGCATGGCCGATAGAATCCTAGAAGTACAAACTTCTGATATTAATTCCATTCAGCCATCCCCATCAAGCGATCAGATTCATGGACAGCTCGCTAATCTCACTAAACAAGTTAGTCAGCTACGCCTGACTCGCACGAAAAAACTCAATCATCTTACTAAGGATCACTTTCGCCAGCGTTCAAGATATTTATCGCCAAGTCAACACGATAGATTTTGTTGGTATCACCAAGCGTTTGGCCATTTTGCACGCAAATGTACCCCACCATGCGATTTTTGAAGGAGTGACCGGCGAACGTTTAAACCCCTGAGAAATGAGTTGGCAGGACAAGTAACTCTGGCGCCAGAACATATGTATATGATGTTGTACACGTTCGCACATATACACATATATATGTTCATATATATACACTTGTACCAACTTTTACAGTTTCTTATATATATATATATATATATATGCATACATATATCTACCCACATGCATTTGTATATCTATATACAAATATATGTATACTTATACACATATATATAATTCCACATACATTCATATATGTATATATTCATCAGGTTTTATACATATATACCTATATATATATGCACGGATCCATGTGTACATATATTCACGTATATAGGTATATAAGGTATATGCAAATATATACACGTACATATATATACATAAACATTGGTTTGTCACAGTATACTTGTATATAAGTCGCTACATGCATTCACATTTTCCCAGATATTTCCCCGTACATCTTAGGTATTTCTTATTTATATGGTCTACATATATGGCATACACCTGTCGTATATAATACACATATGCCTGCTACAGGCGCAAAGCTTAGACAACTCTAACATGCAGGCCAGCCGACTTTACCTTGAATGCCCGTGACTTCGCGGAACAACCTGCGGGCAACGTAGATGCACCAGGGGACAGCGTTCTCCCGAAGTAGGGGTTCGAAAAACATTTCTGAAAAGAGGAACAATACAAATAAACATGAGCCGAAGGCCCAGTAAGCCAGGCACACTACTTACACAAACAAAAGCTAAAACGGCACCGACAACACAGCAGCACGTCCCGTCACACAACTCAAACTCAATCCGTGCGCGCTCGCTGGTTTCGGTTGCGCGTTCCAGCATCAAATGAGAAGCTCCGGCTTCAAGGTCACTCAGCGTATTATTAAGCTGTTCAAATTATTTTTTCGAGGGTATGAAAGAAAACAAGCTTCAGTTCGCAGCGGCTGTGTTCATAGGATTTCAGTGAACTTCGTTCTAGGCCACCAAACAGACCAATCACAAGCACCCGCGAAACTCGAATTTTCAAAAATAATGGTGAGCATCCGAGGTTTCAGAATGGAAACTTTTGTTTCTTCTGAAAAAATATTGGCGAATTCTTTGGAAAAAAGCTTAACGCAACAGCAGCACACAAGATGATTTACCCAGTACACAGATCGCCTCTCTCAGTATTCTCCATCGAATTCGGTCTCGACCCACCGAAATGAACGAGATAGACCATTAGAGCAAATGCTCTACCTCGCTGATCGTGAATTCCGCCGAGGAAATGGGTTCTCGGAGCGGTTGTGGCGACTTTGTTGTACCACCGGAAGAGGCGTCAGGGGTTCTTAATATATGAGTGGCCTCGTCTGCCACAGAGATAAACCGCTCTCTGCTTGAGGCAACGGCAGGCGTAAAGAACCATTGTTGAAATAGTTCGAACACCTCAGATTGTGATTTAAAGTGATCACGCTCAATTTCTGAACTTCATTGGCTAGGCAACGACGTCCTGTAGAGATTTTTCTTGGTCTTCTTCACCAACGATGTTTCACCATTGTACAACAACGTTTTGCGCCAACGCTGCATGTTTTTCGAATTGATTAAAAATGACATTGCAATAGCACTAAAGTTCTGTGCACGCACGTCTTTCAGCTCTTCTACCTGTGGCCTAGTTTTCTGACGATACTACACGGATCTCATCCACTTTTTAGCTCCGTTGTACTTCGAACATCATCGCAGCACCGACCGCGTTTCAGTCGCTCACGGTAATATCGGAATATCTTCGCTTCCCGGATACTGGTAAGTTGAAATATTGTGCTGGTCCTCTTGAGCCCTTTCTGTGAGTCAAGCTCTTTATTCCTATAACTCGCTAAAACTACCGTAACTGTCCTGTTGCGTTCGTTTATTTTTTGTTACTTAACTCATTGAAATACGCCCAAATTCACATAGGGTAGTCAGAGACTCTTTTTGTCCGCTACAGTCCAAATCTTCATCACTGTCATCATATACGTCAGTGGTACACGCTGATGCTTAACTGCCACATAACCAAGGAGAAGATAAAAACGAACCATGTGTAGAAAGCGGAAGGAAAATGAAAGGAAGTGGAAGGGACCTAACTACAGAAGATAGCTGCGTCTATATTCAAACATACACCAAGGTGACTGCACCTTGCGAACAAACAGCCGAGCTGCAAGTGCAAGAGAGGCGTCATCAGAAGGATAGCTTCTCTAAGCCTTTCACTGTCCCACTTCACGGAAAGCACCACCTTCACAAACAGCTTGCTCAAACATCGACAACATTGAGGTCGCTGAGTTCGGTTAGCCACCACCACAGCTGACCTCTCCAACCACAGACTCTGTGAGTCGCGAATGCTCCAATCCGGAGGACAAACCAGACCCACAGTTACTAACTCTTTCGTGGACGAGTTTATTTTCCAACGCCAGACCACTGTCAATCCGCCCCATGCCTTGCGCCAGTCGGCCGCAGCTTTGGCAGAGTGCCCGGTGTGATAGGCGACCAGCCGGCATGATTATACATGACCCAACCACTTGAGTCGATGAAGATGCAAGAAGAGGACAAAAGAACTCGTTTGGCAATCAGTACCAAACATCCGCTTCCTAGCCACTTCGCTACTTACTGGTGCCACCCGATACGAGAGATTGAACGCAGATAAAGGTGGCCAAACACCCGAAGACGATTCCCGTCTTTTACTCTGAGCAGGTAACCGCTAATCTAATCTGCGAATAAAGCGTCGACAGTATGTTCACATACTTGGCCGGTACACTCCTACATCCATGCGACTCTGAAACTTTAGATCGATCCACCGAATCGAACACACCCTTGTAGCTGAGAAAATAGCCATTATTGACCGGCGCTACATATAACGCTGCTGCGGAACTTGACGGAGAGCAAAAGTGTGATTTGCACATCCCTTTTTCGTGCGAAACCCTGCCTGTTCTCCTTCTTCTATGTCTACTTCCCGAGCTGCAATGATTCGATTAAGGACAATGGATGACAAATGGCTGTAGTCTAACTAATTTTTTCGTGGTTTCCGCACGAACCCTGATAACTTTCTTGAAAACAGGAACTGCTATTGCGTGACTCCAGCACAGGGGGCTGTTCTCCGCCGTCCACAAAAGTTGGAACAACCAGGTGATTACATCTATTAACGCCTCCTCAACTTCTTTGAAAAGTCCCGGCAAGGGATCATATGAGCCAGCAGCTATATTACGTTTGAGAGCCGAGATGCAACTGTGGACCACGGTCTCAGCGGTTGGTTTCACGTCTACCGACCAGGTCACTACATTACAATTTTGTGGCGGCAGTGCAGCACAAGCAGGAAGCCAGTCAAATCGACCCTCAAAGTGTTCCACCCATCGCTCTAACCATCTGGACTTAACATAGATGAGTGCGTCATCTGTCTCCCTGATAACTTCGCTGACAGATGATCGCCAGGGACCAGTGACACGGAGCAGCTTAAATATTCTCTTTTGGGTGCAAAAGCTGTCTTCATTTCCTCAACTCTTTTCATTACTCAGGCCCCACGGTCAGCCTTTATGCTACGTTTTAGTTTCCTACGGACACCTCTCCAAGACTTGTTGTGTGAAATACCAGGAGGACTGTTCTGTCTGGTTTCGAACAACTCCATAGATCTCTCCGGGGCCCAATATCTGTTCAGCTTTTGTAACCCCGCGCTACATACTACAGTAGCTGCTTCACGAATGACCGTCGAGATTTGGGTACAAGATCATCGCAGTGAGAACCGCCAGGGCAGCTTTCTATGCTGGTCTGGTACTCAAGGTTCATCGATGATGAAGTCAGTTTCCCGACAACTGGTCGCTGCCGTCGGTGAGGTCGTTTCCCAGCAAATATAAGAACAAACCAAAGATGTGCCAACGCGAGATCTAAATCCAGGTACCTGATCCAATAAGAACGACAGCCTTGAATAGAACCCAGCCACCCACGATCAACGGTCGTTGTCTATCTGAGATTAGGCATGATTCGAACAGGGTGTGAGCCAAGTACAGCGCTGATGTGCACCATGTTCAAAACTAGTGCTGGTCAAAAAAGCTTACACTCGGCGCACACCTGAAACAATCGCCAGCCATTATCCTGACCAACTGGACGAGATTCAGCCACACCAAATGCCCGACCTGGACATCCATATCCACGGCCAGAATGACTATGTCAGAACCACGCGTTAACCGAAAATTGGCTACCAGTTCTGAGCAAAACGCGCTCATGACACCGACGTTACTACAGTCAGTATGAGTGTAGGTAGGTACAGTGAGCAGATTTTGGGAAAACTTGCATCTAGTGCTGCCTTAACAGAACCTGCCAAGCGGACAGCACAAAGTTTACCGTCAACAGGAATCCAGTGTACTAGTACAATTGCGGTTGTCATGTTGAGGACCATACCAATTCCAGCCTGACCTCTAACGTCGGCCGTGGAGTCATCCGAACTGTGTAACCACTATCGGGTAGACAATGCGGGTGTCGTTGGTTCCATACGCTGACTACTGTTCCAAAAATCTAGTCTCCGAGGTACAGCAGAAATCGACATTCAACGAGCCCAACGTTTGTGCGAGAGCGGCCTGCTGATCTATCTGTTTTCGGGTACAAAAGCTGGAGGCCCCTATTTTAATTCGCACTCTAGGTCTAAGCTAGGGACCAGAGAGCCCCGAAGCGGAATGGCAAGAAGTACAGCTTACCGACTCAATGTTGCTAAGATTAGCTGTATCTGTTGTGGGACCTATGGAGACATTATCAGAGACGAAATTCGGGAGGGGCCTGAGAGCAAAATGTGAGAGAACGGCACAGCAGGGGTCAGCATTAGCAGGTTCTCGCCTATCCACCCCAATGTGTGCAGCGGATATGGCGACCCCGTTTATCCTGCGGAACCACCGGTGCAATAGGGAATTAGTGATGTTGCGATTGTTCATGGTTATGTGTAAACTGAGATACTGCCGGGACACCCAAACCTAGACAGCAAGGCGATTAGAGTACTCAACCAAAGCCTTTGGCTCAAATGCCTGTACCGAAAGGTAGCTGGGGGAGGCAGGTGTACCACAATTGGTACATTCCTCGCGAAAAAGACGCCAACCTTCTTCCAACCCCCAACCTGGAGGACCAAGAGAGTGTAGTTTGTCAAACTTCTACTTATTGGGCTACCCAGTGTGAGTAAGTCCGCTGCTGTGGTCACCACACAGTCCAGCTTAGCCCAATAGGTCATCGAGGTGCTCAAGCCGTTACATCGCGTAAAGATTCAGTGTCGTTGTGGCACCGACTTTATCCCGCAGAAGAGGAATATGACCAGAATAGTACGGCGTTGGGCCGTTGACATGTACCGTCCACGCTCTTCTTCGCACACCATCGATAAAAAATTCCAAATTTCGCCTTTACACTTCTGGATAAAAACTGATGTCCGGCTTATCTGGGGTACATCAAAGCCAGAACAAATGAGTAGGTAAAAAAGCGCTGTAACTCTGGGGAGTTTTCAAGGTCGCGATAAAATCGCCACAATCGATAGGGTTGAATGAAAATGAACGACTAAAAGGCCTCAATGGGGAAGGGTCCTGGTAATGCAAATTAAGTCGAAGACAGACTGTCACATTTTCCAGATAACCGCGGATACTGAAAGGATTTGTGTCAAAACATTCTTCAGCAACTCCACCGATCCGTTCACGGGTTGGAGGATGGGGGCCGGAGTCACCCGGATCCAATCAGTTTGTTTGTTTCGATGTCCGGCGGTTTTTTGTTGACTTGAAAGGCAGTCAATGAAGACGGGGTGTAGCACCGCTCTTGGGGTTTACAGAAAATACCAAGAATAGAGTAGAATAATAATCTAGCAGAACAGAGTAAATTACTCATCCAACGTTCTCTTAAGTAGATGGGAATCCAATAACACTTCATGACTGTCTTTAGAAGTAAGACTAACAACATCTAGTGCAAGGTCGTTCCTGTGGTTGATAACTCTATAACAGAACAACTGTTGTCGTAAAAAGGTCCGAGACAGAAGCTTATAGAGCTTCTTACCGTGACCTGTTTGATTGTTATCACTTGCTACGGTGAAGAATTGTTGCACGAGTCCCGTGCTGAAAAGAAAGTATGTAGGAATTAAGTCACCGCGGAGTCTTCGAAACTCGAATGGATAAAGATTAAAAAGTTCAAGGCGAGACTCGTAAGAGAGATACCGTGGGCCAGTGATTATTTTGGTAGCTACTCGCTGGAAGCGTTCAATGGCGAGTATGTCCCTCTTCAAATCAGTGTAAACGACTTGAGTAGCATGCTCCAGGAGTGTTCTTATATGGCCTCCTCAAAGCGTTTGAAAGGCGTTCCGGTCTATGTGGGGAAGACACTTTTTATCATCCTAAGAGCCATGAGGCTTCTTTTGACGGCCAACTGGTAGTGATAAGAGAAGGATTAACCAGATGGTAGCCAAATCGCTAGGTCTTTTTTGGGGTCAACGTTCGTGATATCTATTACACTTTGTACACCCTGTATCACGAATAGGTTCCTGGAGACTCTTCCTAGCGTCATGTATGCAAACATGCTGTCGTTTAAAAGGAGGCTCCAGTCATCTGACCAACACTTAATACGATTAAGGTCAATCTACAACGCATTGGAGCCACACGCGTTCCAGATTTTTAAGTGATCAACATAGATGACGGCGATGCTAGAGATAAGTTCGGGGAGATCGTTGATGTGTATAAAAAACAACAGTGGACCAAGTACCGATCCCTGATAAAAAAAACCGCAGAGGCCGGGAAGAGCAAAGAAGTGTCCGAGCTGGTTTCTGCTCTGAAGTTCTGTTACCAAGAGGGGAATTCATCCAGCGGAGAACCTCTCCTTGGATACCATAAACTTCTATTTTGTGTGCGAGAGGACCGTGTGGGACACGGTCAAAGGCTGTGGCAAAATCGAAGGTGATAGCATCTGAGCTTTGAACATAGTGCTTAGCCTCCGTCAGGCTGTCCATGATTATTAATAGTCTGTTTTTTCATTAAGGACCAGGAGGAATGCCATGTTGAGTCGGACAGAATCGGTTAGTTGAGAACTGCCTAGATGTGGTACGCTTTACCATTCGCTCCATTATCTTGCAAGAGATGCTGGTAAGGCTGATCGGTTGATATTTCACAAGAGAGTGACGATCACCTTCATTGAATGTGGGTGTGACAGTGGTCTATTTCTGCGCCTGTCCGAAATGTCTGGTTAGAAAGCTTAAAGAGGAGCACCGACAAACCCAGGGCAGCTTATTTGAGGATCCAGGGATGGTTCGCGTTTGCTCCCATGGCGCTATAAGGACTGACCTCCAACAAGATGTCCCGAACGTCGGGCAGAGAGAAGTCAACTGTTAGGATGGAGAATTGCAAATTTCTGCTGGAGAGAACTGGATACCAGTTTGAGGGATCCACATTGTGGACTGCTGAATAGTACTCTCTGAACACCTCGAGAACTACTAGGGAGGAGGCTTCTTCGTCGGGAAGCCACACAGAAAGCGCCGAGGGCTTAGTTTCTCTCCGGCGACGGATATATTTAAAGTGGAAATTCTTCTTCTCGCACGCTACCTGTGGAGTTTTTGAATGTATCCGTTGAGTATTTCGACGGACTTTCCGCTTGCAACTGTTTCATACGGAGCAAAAGGTATCTAGATCCTCCGGCCCAGCTGTTTGCTTCTGCTTAGAGAATACACGAGAATGTATCTCAAGAAGACGACGTATGTTCCGCGGAAGCGATGCACTGGAGGAGAACTTCTACAGTTTTCCAGGGCTAAATGTCTCATCAGCTTCGTGAATGGCAGCTTTAAAGGAAAGGTAGTTCAAGTTCACTGAGTCGGATGTAAGGCTGAGCGTGCTTGAGAACGTCCTCATTGCGTTAGGGTATGTTTCCTGGAAATTTCTGGATGAAGTCATTGTTTCAGCATTTTGGGGCCTGTAACAGATAAAGCCGAAGGTCAGCAACGTGTGGTCACTGTGCCCCAGCAGTGGTCTGATGACCACTCAGTCAACTAGCCGGGCTTCATCCGTAATAACAAGGTCAAGTAAGAAGGGTGAATATCGTGGACGATGCCCTGTAGTTACCCGTGTCCAGGCTTCCTCATGAGTTAACATTGCCGAGGGTTTCGAGAATCCGCAGTCAAAGTTCTCATGAGACGCAGTTAATAAGAAGATGGGGGGACGCTGGGTAGACGTGAGACGGTTCATGTCGGCAAGAATGACTTCGTCGTCGGACACGCTGTACAACGGCAAACGGTACATAATATCTACAAGGAGTGTGTCACAACTACGAAGTTGAAGTTAGATCCAGAATGTGTGGCATTTATCTGAGAAGGTAGGTTCCCCTCTACAACAGGTATCGGGAGCTTCTGGCTTATGAAGACTGCACAGCCTCCCATGCGTCCACAGGAGGAGTCAGTTCGGATCCGAGTACCAAGGAACATGCAGTTTATTATCACTGATATCTGCGGGAAGTCAGGTCTGTGATAGCAATAATGTGAGGGCTAGTCTTGTGGACCAGCTGTCTGATTTCTGGTAGTTTTTTCAGAAGGCATAAATAGTTGGTTTACAAGCACGTGAAAGCTAATTCCTCGTTTGGCTGGGTGAAAAATGAGACAAAAGTGTGCGAAGAAGAGCTTGAGAGAGCAGTCTCAGTAGCAAGGGGTGTGTGTAACTGGCTATAAAGTTTCTTGATCCCTCTTCGGGGTGATGGCCGCTTCATACGTGAGCGTCCCTGTGGGACGTTTCATCCACTTTTGTTGATCCAAGGTCGATTGCCACCAGACCGCTCATGCTTTCGAAGCTTCTAGAGAGTGGTTTTTAGTTTTGCACCCTTGAGAATCCAGGTGGGGTCGTAATTTGAAGAAGAACTTAAGAGGAAATTATCCCTATCTAGACGAGGAAAGAGCAGCTGGAGTTAGCCAAGTTTGTGACCTTTTGGTTGCAGGGGGCGACCCTAGTAGATGATTTGGTTGTAAAGTTTAAGGATAAAATATGTCTTAACGGACCTTTTTTGAGGTGAAATAATTGGTGGTCTAGGAGAAGAGTTGTCGTCCATAGTACCTTTAGGAGATATCCATTAGGACCTTGATATCTCCGCGAACGATTAACCTCCAAAGGGAATGGGAATATCATCATCTGATGTGGCTGCTTGGGGTGATCCTTCCGAGGACACTGGTCCCCTTTAAGAGCAGGGATGAGAAATTTTACGCTAGCTTGCAGTTTGGGGTCAGCCTTGATGCATGACCTTGTTCCAGAAGGCTGAGAGTGCTTCTGCCGCTCCTGCAATGAGCGACCTAGCGGGACTTCCTTGAGATTAGCGTAGTTTTTCTTCAGTTCAACCTCCTTTTCCGGTGCTTTCGCTGTTTAAATGTTTGCGGGTAAGATCACAAGAAATCCCTACGAATTCTTGGTAGCTTTGGAGTCTAGTCTGCTAGCGGCAACCATTATTGTAGACTCGTAAGGAAAAAGGCGTTTAGCACCGCAGTGGCTTGTTCTCCTGGAGAGAATGTTGCCGAAACTTGTCCCCACAAAACAGGCCTCCTCTCCCGGAGTGCGATTGCAGTTTACTTGTACAACAATCTACTTTTTGTCTCCGTGGAAGGCTGCGCTTGCTCTGTTTCAGCGGGAGCTTCTTCTACCGTGACCGTCTCTATTACTCCGACGTTCTCAGATGCCTTGCAACTACTACGACTACTCGTGCCTGGTTCCTGCCTACTCGCCTAGCGAACACATGCCCGATCTTAAGGTGTTCGCTAAAATTTGACTAGCCTAGTTACCAGCGATCGTGTGGATTCTCTAAGGATCGCGGCTACAAGCGTGTTTTACTGATTGTCTGTTCCGTACGCATGATTCTGTATACGCCTGGTATAGGAGGCTTGGTATGAACTCACTGGCACTATCCTAAGCCGTGCAACCATTTGCATGCAGCGAAAGTTTGCGCTTCTGTAAAGACCGATCTACTTTTTTATTAGCCAAGGTCGTTTAACCTATGCGTTTGGAGCGTCGTTTAACACAGTCGAAGTTACCGCGTACTTCTGGTTGTAGCGTTCTGTACAGCATTTTGTACTTTATAATGTTTCTTGTTCACTCTTCTCGCCTTTATCTAACTAACTTGTACAGTCCATGTTTAACTCGAGTTAATCGATTGATTTGATAATCAATAATTCAAAACCTACTCCCGAGGTCGTGAGCTGTGCGTCTTCTCTGCGTTCTGTGTCCCTCGCGTACAGATTTCGAGAAGGTCAAAAACTAACGGAACCAACCATCTGTTTTCGACGGAAATATCTTAGGAGTAACATCGCGGTTCTTTTCCGTCGAATATTCCATTCCGTGTAGTGGATTTCTAAACTAATACACCTTCACGAATTACTGTCATTTCACTTTCGTTTTCACCACATTTTGGCTCCGCGTTCATGCTCGAGTTATTTGACAGTGTTTAGGTCCACTTCATAAATTGGTGAGCCCGAAATTTTTTACATATTTTTCTTCGTACATTTATGTCTTCTTCTTGGTTCCGTTATCTGTAATCTCGGAGCTCCCAAAATTTTGCGATGATTTCTGATTTCGACACTAGTTTATTTTCCGAGAACGCTATTAACCTTAGATTACCTGCATTTGGCATTTCAAATCCTTGTGTTTGGTTCACTCAGGTGGAAGCATTTTTTCGATTTTGTAAAATTAATTCACGGTCCACCATGTTCTCTTATGTGGCTCCGCAGTTGCCCACAGATATTGCGTCCGAAGTAATCGATATACTTGACCCAATGCCAACTGAGTTCTCGTTCGATAAACTCAAAGCTGCTGTTTCAAAGCGTACTACGGCATCAGATGAGGTCAAGCTCCAACAATTACTCTCCGGCGTCGAGTTGGGTGATCGCACCCCCTCTCAGTTGCTCCGCCACATGAGATCCCTGGTGGGAGAAAACAGTACAGGTGATTCCATCCTCAGGCAACTGTGGATCAAATGCCTCCCGCTTAACACCTCAGTCATTTTGTCAGTAAAAGACCCCGACACCCCATTAGAAAAGCTAGCAGAGACGGCGGATAAGGTCCACGAGTGTTTCTTTAAGCGTTCCATCAACAGTGTGCAAGACCCTTCCCCTTATGCAGATACACAGCAAGAAACGCTTGATAAACACCAACGGCAGGTGTCTCAGCTAACACTCACTGTGAATAACTTAGCTGGACGCCTCATGAAGGACCGCAAATTTTCGCGCACTCGACCCCGCTCTTGCTCGCAACCTCGCATAGTAAAGCCGCAAACCCCTAAATCTGTTACTACCACAGACGTTTCGGTGACAATGCCCGCAAATGCACACACCCATGTGCATATAGCAGTCCGCGCACTAAGCACAACACCAACCAGGGAAACGACCCGGCCAGCCAGTAATAGCGACAGCTGCAGCTGGCCAACCCAAGAGTCGCCTATTTTATGTCCAAGATAACTCCACTAGACTTCGTTTTCTTATTGACAACGGTGCAGAGGTCAGTGTTATACCCCCAGGTAAAATTAAACGCGATCTCAAACCCGCTGAGTACACCCTACAGGCGGCCAACAATTCCAAAATCGTGACCTACGGTCAGCATTACTTGACGGTCGATCTTAGACTGCGTCGAAGCTTTCCTTGGATTTTCATCCTCGCCGACGTTCAGCACCCTACTATCGGTATCGATTTTCTCACCAGGTACGGTTTGGCTGTTGATCTCAGCCGCCGGAAACTCGTTGACAGCACCACTACTTTGTGTGTTCAAGGTGAAGCCACCACCATCAACTCGATCGGACTTCGAATGGCTTTACCGGATGCCAACCAGTTTACAGATCTGCTGAAACAGTTCCCAGGAATCTATCAACCTACACCTAGTATCTCGACACCAAAACATGATGTTTCACATCACATCTTCACCAAGGGACCACCCAAATTCGCACGTCCGCGTCGACTGCCTCCGGAAAAGTTGAAGATCGCCAAAGCGGAATTTGCGGAAATGCTACGTTTAGGAATCATCCGTCCTTCAAACAGCCCGTGGTCATCGCCTCTGCACATGGTCCCCAAGAAGACTGCAGGAGACTGGAGACCATGCGGTGACTACCGAGCATTGAACAGCGCCACCGTGTCGGACCGTTATCCAATTCCGCATATTCATGACTTTTCCATTGGCCTTTCCGGGAAAGAGATCTTTTCCAAAATAGATCTAATCAAGGCGTACCTCCAAATTCCTGTGGCTCCCGATGACATCGCTAAAACAGCGATCACAACCCCATTTGGCCTATTCGAATTTGTTCGTATGCCTTTTGGCCTCCGCAACGCTGCCCAAACATTTCAACGTTTTATGGACCAAGTCTTACACGGACTAGACTTTGTGTTTGTCTACATTGACGACATACTCGTTGCCAGCAACAATGCGCAGGAGCACCTATCTCATCTGAAGGCTGTCTTTGAACGTTTGGATCACCATGGCGTCACCATCAACACAGCCAAATGCGTCTTCGGTGTTTCCTCCATCGACTTTCTCGGTCATCGAATCGACAAAGACGGTATCAGGCCATTGCCGGAGAAAACCAACGCAATTTCGGATTATCCACTGCCTCAGTCTATCAAGAGTCTCCGTCGGTTTTTGGGGATTGTTAATTATTATTGTCGCTTTATCCCCAATTGCTCTGACACGTTGAAACCCCTGACTGATTTGCTGCAGAATAACCCCAAAAAGTTCGTCCTTACCCCAGAGGCCACCAGCGCTTTCACTTCCGTCAAGCAGGCCCTGGCAAACGCCACATCTCTCGGCTATCTCAGTACTGACGAACGTGCACGCTTGGTTTTAAAGACCGACGCATCTCAGTCCGCTGTCGGCGCCGTTCTACAGCAAGTCATTGGCAATGAAATCCGACCACTATCCTTTTTCTCCCGGAAGCTACAGCCTGCCCAAACGAGGTACAGTACCTTCGGCAGAGAACTGTTGGCTATCTACCTCGCCGTTAAACATTTTCGACACGTGTTAGAAGGACGCCAGTTTACCATCCTTACTGATCACAAACCGTTAACGCACGCCTTCAGCACTGCGCCAGACAGGTACTCCCCGAGAGAGACCCGCCACTTAGACTTTCTCTCTCAGTTCACGACGGACATCCGTTACATCGATGGTCCAAGCAACCTAGTCGCAGATGCTCTGTCTCGTATGCATGTCCATCACCTATCGGCATCTTTTATCGACCTAGAGGCCATGGCGGCGGCCCAACAAAACGATGCAGAATTTAATCACCTGCTTTCTCATCCATCCCTGAAATTCATTCAACTGCCCCTCCTGCACTGCGAATCTAAAATTTACTGTGAAATCTCGACCGGTAAACCTCGACCCTACGTCCCCTCCAGCTACCGGCGAAAACTTATTGATCATTTTCACTCTATCTCTCATCCCAGTATCCGTTCAACCGTTAAACTTATTACTAACCGTTTCATCTGGCCGAACATGCGCAAGGACCTACGCGATTGGGCCAAACATTGTCTGTCTTGTCAACGAAGTAAGGTACACCGGCGCACCATCACCACACCTGGCACTTTCAGTGTACCCGACGTCCGTTTCAAACACGTTCACGTTGACATAGTAGGCTCACTTCCACCATCGAACGGCTTTGCTCATCTGTTGACTTGCATCGATCGTTTTACACGCTGGCCACATGCAACGCCCATACGCGATATCTCAGCTGAGAATATCGCACGGACATTTTTGGAAACCTGGGTATCCTCGTTCGGCGTGCCTGCTTCCGTCTCTACTGATCGCAGCTCTCAGTTCACATCCACGCTGATTCGTGATCTGCAGCACTTACTCGGTTGTGAACACTTTCGAACAACCGCTTACCGCCCGACGTCAAATGGCTTAGTGGAAAGATTCCATCGTCAACTCAAAGCCGCCATCCTTGCTATAGCATCTGGCCCAAAATGGTTGGAAAACTTGCTGCTCATTTTGCTTGGCATCCGCAACACTATCAAGGAAGACATCGGCTGCACGCTTGCTAAACTTGTTTACGGCACCACCTTACGCCTGCCAGGCGAAATGATTACGAACGCTAGAACCACTGGCGAAATAGGCCCAGCATCTTACGCTACAAGTCTGAAACTGTTCATGCGTAATTTGAAGCCCACCCCGACAAGAAACCCCAAGGGAGACACAAATTCATGAAGATCTGTACACTTGCCCATTCGTGTTTATCAGAGTCGACACACAAAAGAAGTCTCTTCGGCCACCCTACGATGGTCCGTTTATAGTGCTCGAACGTAAAGACAAGTATTTCATTATCAACCATAATGGCACTCGTGATTCAGTAAGCGTCGACCGCCTGAAAAAGGCCTATGTAGATCCTTCTGACATGCCTTCTCAACCGGCAATGAATACCCCTCCGACCCATCCAAGTCTTTTGAATAAACAAANAAGTCTTTTGAACAAACCAACTATGCAAACTTCACAAACAGTTTCAAAATCCGTTACACCCGCTGACGATGTACAGCTATTTCATCCCCCTCCTACACAAACACGTTACGGAGGAACGTGCAAACTTCCCGTTCGTTTTGCAGATTACACAAACTGATACCATTCATTTTCTTTTCGAGCGTCTCATACTCCAGTCAACGCTCTAGGGGGCAGATGTGTAGCGTTTTGTACAGCATTTTGTACTTTATAATTTTTCGTGTTCACTCTTCTCGCCTTTATCTAACTAACATGTACAGTCCATGTTTAAATCGAGTTAATCGATTGATTTGACAACCAATTATTCAAAAACTACTTCCGGGGTCGTGAGCTGCGGATCTTCTCTGCGTTCTGTGTCGCTCGCGTACAGGTTTCGGGAAGGTTAAATACTAACGGAACCAGCCATCTGTTTTCGGCGGAAANCTGTTTTCGACGGAAATATCTTAGGAGTAACATCGCGGTTCTTTTCCGTCGAATATTCCATTCCGTGTAGTGGATTTCTAAACTAATACACCTTCACGAATTACTGTCATTTCACTTTCGTTTTCACCACATTTTGGCTCCGCGTTCATGCTCGAGTTATTTGACAGTGTTTAGGTCCACTACAGGTATTGTGGTGTTAGTTCCAAAGTTCGTACGCCGAAGGTCTCCCCAGATTTACGTTAAAGTAAATTGCAAGTCGCAGTGAGAAGACGCCAAATCTGCAAACGAACTTTATTTTTTGAGTTACTCGTTGTTCAACGCAAAAATTAAGGGCGCTGAGGAGTTGGATGTGAAAGAACTTTGAGCACAACCGCACGGCAGCTGCCAGAGAGGACGAATGTCGACGGGAATTCCAGTCGACTTTCAGAATTCAAACAAACGTCAGACTGGCTGGGTGGTGTTCCCAACGGTAATAGTTAAGACCTTGTTATCCTAGTGAATGTAGCCTACAGTAGTAGAGGTGGTGCGAATTCATTATGTAGCCACAAGTAAAACTGCAATACCTACACCAACACAATAACTTTGTAGTACATTTACATACAAAAAGTAATATGAACAGGCGCGGTGGTACTGGCAAGTCAACGACCACATCACAGGGAGTTTAGGATTTTGGGCGCCTCGAAGGTGACATTATTACACCCGACTGGCGGCAATTCAAGTGTCGCTGAATGGGCTGGGGCCCATTTCGTGCTACTGGTTGGTACCCTTGGTCCCAGGTCTTGCTATAACTAACTGCTCATCGTATCGTTTGTTTCTAAACCAGCAGTCGATCGCAAGAGAAGCGAATCGGTGGGGATTAAGGCCCTGTGATTGACAGCTTCAATCTGGGCGTTAAACGCATTTCAAGAACTTCTCGAAACACATTATAGTGTTAAAACCACTTTATCCGCATGGGTTCTTGATTATGGTCAGTTTACGTACGTTTGTTCCAATGAACGTCTCCCTCCAACCAGCGTTTGCAGATCCAGTTTGTTCCTGCTCTAAAGTGGGGTTATGACATGCAGTTCACGAACTGTCATCACCGGTTATTTGTGTTTACAGCTCAGTATTATATTTTGCAACTCATTTTTTACATGTTCGTTCATACCGTTTCTTTTACCCCACCTGTGCACTTGTTTGAAAGCATCACCATCATTTTTTGAATTGGGTTGTCCTGACCAATAAAACAGGAGTTACTGCCCACCGACTCTGTCATTTTTGTTTGCTTGAATGTTTGGGTTGGTTAAGTAATCGCACGGCGAAACTCCTTTTTAGCTCAACATGGTTGTTGACCTATCGACGCCGAACGTTCGCCATTCTACGTTGTATGTGGGATTATCTATCAGTCGTCATCCGGACCTACCCCTTGACGCTGTCTTTCTCTCGGGCGGTGGCCTATCCAATCCCACGGATTTTGACCTGCCAATGGGTCAATCCCAATTTACGGATAGATCTTCTTTTCAACTGTACGTGTACCTTTCTTATACGCCCCTTACCGTTACAGCGTCTTTTAGTGTTACCATATTTTGGTTATTTCCTGTTTTGAGTCAGGAGACCAAGGATCCTCGATGTAGTCGAATTTTCCTGCTCAGTGTCACCCGAGCGTCCGTTGATCCGGAAAGCATCCATTGAACACAAGATGTGGCAGTGTTCAACCCAGCGATGTACCGCTCCTTGAATATCAAAGGCCTCCCGATTGCGTTTCACGATCCATGTGAGACACGGTCGAAAGCCTTGGTGAAATCAAAGAATAAGGCATCCAATATGAAGACAATGTCTTCGGGCTCCGACAGACTTTCCCTGAAAATAAGCGTGTTTGTTATGCACGATCGATTGGGAAGGAAGCCACGATGAGTAGAGAAAAGAAGGACGATCCTCTGTGAAGTGGTTGAATATAGCACCTTTTAATAGGCGCGGCGTTATCCTGCGTGGAATGCTAGTAAGGCGGATCGGCCGATAGATAGTCGGAGAGCCTTGGTTGCCCGCTTTAAATATGGGTGTAACCGTCGCCTATTTCCACGCACTAGAGAGGGTTCCAGTCCGGAGTCTCTGTTAAAATAGCTCACAGAGTCCATCTGCCAGACTAGTATCCACAAATTTGAGAGTCGTTGGGTGAAAACTGTCAGGAACCGGTGCCCTGTATGGGGTAACTTTGAACACTGAACGGCATTCAACAACTACAAGAAAAAATTGCGGCAACGGATAGATGCCACAAGATCTGCCACGGTAGAATAAAATGACAATCGGTTGGTGAGACGCAACAGACTGTGCAGCAATATTCCCTCAATAACCCGGACACAACTGGGGAGTCAGATGAAGTCTCCCTGTCGGACGCTCACTTAAAAGGTCGAAGGTTCAATCTTTCTTAGTCGTTGCATATGCTTAAATAAGAAGTTTTGTTCCCGCGGGCTCTGGTGAAGAGATTTATACGTACGAGTTCGGTGCGCACACTGCTTTCCTGCCTGCAACCGTTTGGGAAAATGTGGGACGCGCATAGTCCCTCCGAGCCTTCCGCAAGCTTATGCTCAGAGAGTAACTGGGAGCAGTCACCAAGAAGTGGGTGTACACTGTGCGCAAGACGAACGAGACAACAAAAACTGCGCTCGGGAACGCACGGTATTTCTGGTCCATGGAGTCAAAATCAATAAGAAATGAACCTAGGTAGTTTCCCAGGTGCTTAAAATCGGCCCGATTAAAATTTCGGGCTATAAACTTTCTTTAACGGTTGTTTGCAACCAATAACAGATAAGGCCAAGGATTAGAAGAGAGTGAACACTGTGTCCAAATGGTGGCTTGATGATCACTCTGTCTATTGCTGGCTCCCTTTAGTGATGTCTAGATCCAGCGGTTAGGGAATCTGATCGAAACGATGCCGCGTCGGGTAGCTGACAGGTTGTGTGCAGGCTCTTCGTCGTACAACACCGATAAGAAATTCAAAAGCCCGCCTCCGCTGTCCTGGAGGGAGACGTTAAGGTTTAGTTTACCCTGGGTGCATTGAAGTCATCCATAATAATCGGACAAGTGAACAGTTGAAGTCCAAGGGGGTTGTGGAGGCTTACCGGAGGGGCGTCGTCGTCGGAGACATCGGAGGAAGGAGAACAATGAATAAACCGCACTAGTAGTGAGTCTTGGCAACGCAGTACTAGTTAAAGTCGCAGAGCGTCACATTTATCGGAGGACTGAAGGCCACTAATTACCTTGAGTATCAAGTATTGAAGGTAAATCGTACAACCTTTCATTCTTCCTCGTACGGTCAGCTTGGTATACTGAATACCCGGGGACACTCAGTTCAATGTCACTGACGTTACCTGTAAGGCAGGTCTTCGTGAAAGCATTTGCGTGGGATTGCATGCCATGAATTAACATTCTGAGTTGCGGTAATTCACTGAATTTGCCCAACTAGTTCGCTTAGAGGCACTTGAGGGCTACCCGCTCGTTGGATTTCGCGGGTAAAGAGGAAGCAGAGTGCGAGGAAGAGGAATTGAGGAGTTGTTCTGACGGCCCTACTTTAGGCTGCGGGCGCAACACTACCGCCTGTGCGTACGTCAGCGACCAGATACTGTCGCTCCCCGACCATAAATCAAACCCGGTCCTTCCACGTGCGAGGTGTAGATACTGACCGCACAAAGGAATAGTGTTCCTCGCGTCGGGTTTACCATGACCCTAACACCTTCCCTTCTAGGGTATTGAATTCGGGGATTAAACTGCACTGGCTCCATTGGCCTTCACACTCTATCAATCCGTCTACTAAAAGGTTACTCACGTGGCGGGCTGTGTGTGCTGGTGGTCGGTTTTGTGGGCTTGGCTGAGAGAGCCCAAACCTGTCCATCAGGATATCCGACGGCACATCCTTCCCGCCCGGTGGTTATCGAACGATACTTGTGGGCTGAAGCTGGTCAGCATGAAGTATCTGGACATCCGGTCCGTCTTGGACTTCAAAACTGACCTTTCCCAGCCTTCTGCAAATTCGACCCAAGGGCCAATCGGCAAAACCGTAACGATGAACCCGGGCCAGGGCAGCCTGGCTGATGTTAGATGGTCACCGTTTGGCACCGTGCCGTTGACTGAATCTGCTTTCATAGTTCCGCCCTTGGATCCTGGAACGGCTACAGTCGGTTGAATTGAGTCAACCGACAATTGAGTTTTCCATCCGATAAGCACCTCAGTTAGTTGTAGTCTATCAATTGTTCGTGGACTTGTAGTTACTTGGTAGCTCACCGGGAATGTTTCCAACACTCCCACGGTCTCTCTTTCTCCCTGATGTTTCTGAGGGCCACGTTTGAACATGTTTACGAAGTGCCCCACCTGACGGTTGGATTGTGGATGGTGAGGCGGCGATTGGATGTGTTCAGTACCGTTCTGATGACGGAAGTCAGCAGATGCTGAGGAAGTGGATTGTGTTCCATGGTCATCGACCAGAGTCGTCGGATATCCGAAACGGTTGAACATTTTGCGAGGTTGTGAGATGGTTGACCTTGTAATAGTGTCCAGCATCAGGACAAGTGGCCACTCGGGAAATTCTTGGAAGTTCTGTCCGTGCAGAGTCCCCGTAAACTCCAAGTGCATTCCCGACGGTGGCGCCTTAGAGAGCAGCCAAGTTTCCAGTGGACGTTTCGAGGGTGCTTTAGATGCATTGGCGCAACTGTGGAGGGATACAACTCGGTATTCATTTATGCTGGGTCAGTAGACAACTCGGGCCCAACGTCTTCATTCCATTGGGGTCCTGGCGACCGACATGAAGCTGACTGATCACTTTGGGTTTTAGTTACAGAGGAATGACGACACCCTCTTTAAACAGTACGCTACCGTTGAGAGTTGATAGCACAGTACGTCTCTGGAAGAATTGCGCCCAACTACCTATTAATGCTCCATCAGGCCGGTGGTTCTGATGGTAAGGTAACGCAAACTGTTATGTCTGATCTCGTGGAATTACTTCAGTAACCATCTCCGCGGTGGCCGGCAGTGCCCAGATAACATTCGAACTCACTTCCTTGAACTCCGCTTCGATGAGCACCTCAGCAATCACGGCCTCTTCTGGATCTAATGTCTGCGAAGCAATCAGGTGGGAGGGAGCATCTGCCTGATCAGTGCTCGCTAAAGACGTATAATTGATATCAAAATCGTAGCTAAGCGAAGTCGTTGCCCACTTTTGAAGGGGATCGGCCGAGTAGATTGATATGCCTTTCTTCGGGCAAACAGCGAGTAGCGATTTGTGGTCAATCAGCAGAATGAAATGCCGGCTGAAGTACATATCGGGAAAAAGCTTCATTGTTCAATCAATGGCAAGCACTTATTTCTCGATCTGTCCATAGTCCTCTTTGATGAGGATAACCAGCGAACAGCGTGAGAGGTTGCTTTTTTGGATTCATCACGATAGGGGTGTGAGGACCGCTTTTATTCCGTAGCATGAAACGTACGATGCGACCACAAATTACAGGGTGAGATCAAAATATGTCAGCAAGCTGCCGGGATTGAGCATTGTCTTCACTTCCCCGAATGAGTTATGGCATTCGATGAGCCACTCCTGGGAGAGGCCCTCCATCGATAGTCTTTCTGAGAGCGCTCGAACACGACGCATGGCAGGCACGAACGTGCTATAGGGAGTGACGAGACCCAAGAATGTGCTAAGATAGATGTATCCGACAATGGCGGCATATATGTAAAAACCCGGATATTGAGATATAGACAGCGGCCGTGATGATCGATAGTGAAGCCCAGGTGCCTGCTTGAGCACATGAATATGCACTTTTCCCGGTGAGCACTGACCTCCCAATCGGCCATGCGCCCAAGAACCAGGTCCAAGCCTTCTGTTAATTCTGCTTCATCGGCCTCGGCCACGACGCTTTTGTTCAGATAGTCAACTGCATCTGAAACATCGGTCAGCATGGTTTCTATGAGCTGATGGAAGCCAACCAGTAGGCGCTTGCGCCGCAGCAGAACGCGATGGGTGCTGATGGTAAACAGCACTTCGGGAGATTTTCGAAACGTCCAGCTGTAGATAGGCGTCTCTTACCTCAAACCTTGCGAGGAACTCGTCATCGTTCATCTTTTCAAATGAATCATCAGGCAGCGGGAGAGGATGCTGGTGCCTATCCATAGAAGCACTGGGGCCTGTAGAAAAGTTATCGCGAATCCTGATCACTTCACTGGGCTTTTTACAACGACGGCGGATGTGGCCCAAGTGAAGTAATTAACTGACTTTGAGACACCAACTAACCTCAGGGTGCCACATGAAGCATTGCGAGTGCTGTGTGCAGTCGAACGCACAGCATGTCGGCTTGTCAGGCTCCATTTCTTCCTTGATGTGATGATGTCGGAGTTGGTGCCCACTTGTGTAGTGAGGACGGACGGTCGCACCATACAACTCACACCACTATTCAGTAGCAGCATGGATCGAGATGATCGCGGATCGAGATAATCGCGTGATAAATACAGAAGAGATACGGGATGGATCGTTGGAGGGCAGAATGACATAATGGCTTTCGCTACACGACGGAACTGATACATGGTACCTAAAGCGACTGGAGTATTCTCAGAAGAGTATGGTGTGCAAATGAGTGTTTCCGTTTCTAGTCGTGCTCAAACGCTTAAGTAGTGTGTTGGTTTCTCCAATAAAGTAACCTTTGTGTCGTCCGCCTTCTGGATTCACAACACTTGCAGCCGGATGGTAATACCATTGAGTACCAACGCAATATACTTCCACCTGAAAGCAATCCACCACGAATGTGGCAGAGATAGAGAGTTATCGTCGGACCGGTTTCTGAAGTCGTTGACCGCAGAGCTTCGGTCTGGTCTGTGACGTCAGCTGATTGTCAGCTCAGCATTAATACTGTTCGTGAATCAACGACTGCATTTCCGTCACTTGTGTTTGTGAACTGGACACAGACGCACATAATGCCAATCCTTGATTGGTTTGATATGATGTTCCATGTTTTGCTTAACCGTCTCGGCATATGAACACGGCCAAATGGACGAAGAGAAGTCCTCCAGCAGTGCTGAGAAAGAATGTGTTGGTTGGGAAGCAGGCTGTATTCCGATTGACTCAGTCGTCGATTGGGTACCGTTTACTGTGCCGGCAGTAGTGTTGTCAATCAGCTTGCGCCTCTTGAAATCAACAGAAAAGTTAAAATGCGACAGGACGTCGGCAACGATGAGTGGCGTCCGAACATTGGCAAGCAGAAATATCCATCAGAGGCGTCGCCGAAGACCGAGGATGAGAGTGAGTGAGCGTTCCCCGAAAGTTCTGATGCGACTTTTATTCGCGGTCTGCAAAGTGTACTGGTCAGGAGGAATTCAACCATTTGGTTGCGGCGGAATAACGCTGAGTTGGATCCTGGCATCGCTGAGGAACCACAGGCCAGTCGATCGATCCCTGATATAAAACAGGCGACTGGTATCTGTTGGGACAACGACAGTCATCACCGTTATAGGATCATCTGCCGGTTTGACGGTGATGCGTAACGAGTTCGAAAGGTGCATGGCTGGGTGCGATTCGTTGCTTTGTGCCGAATGTTTTGGTGGTACCAACACCATCTTGATGAACCGCGAGAAGCAGACCGTATAAAGCTTTTGGGCCAGTGTCTCTTCAGCTCGTTGACTTGCATAGTCATACCATCCATCCAGTGGCATCTCTTCTCTGTCAAAATTCTCAGATCACCAACAGTTGAGGTTAAAGAGGACGTTGTAGGAACTGTTGTGATTGCGGCACACACCGGTTGTGAATGAAAAGTTTCCGACACCTTGTCCGCAAGGACTGCCAACTTGTTGATTGAACCGTCATCCATGGTGACCATAATGTGCCGTACCGCAGCTGGCGACCTTTCAGTCCACAAACGCCTTAAGATAGCATCGTCAAGCTTCCGCTAGCTCAAAAGGTTTTTCACGTAACGTAACAACTGTGATGGGGACTGATCGCCTAGCTCGACTGAATTGAACAAGTCGTGTAACAGCCTAGTCGCTGATTCCCCAGTCCGTTTCATGATGCCTTCCTTTAAAAGAGCATATGGAGAAATCATATGGAACTGATCAGAACAGATCTTCCACTTCCTCTGAGAAATAAAAAGAAAGAGTGTTGTCCAGATGAAGGTTTCGGGCGATGTATTCAAACAATTTCGAAATTAACGTTGCGTTCGCTCCCAATGTCAATGTTCACAACGTCATCAAGCGTTGTAAGATATCCGCACCAAATTTAGTACGAATGAAGTTGAATAGTTTGGGCATCGTGTTTAACATGTTATTGATAAACAGATTTGGAATAACACAACGTTACGAGCAAGTTGTAATACTCTACGTTTCAACCACCTCGGGTGGCCTTCCTCAGGAGTGTTGTAATCGATAACGACACTCCTGAGGAAGGCCACCCGAGGTGGTTGAAACGTTAAGTATTACAACTTGCTCGTAACATTGTGTTATTCCAAACCTGTTTAGCAATGCCATCAAACATTGTTAATAATAACAAAAAGATGGATAAAGTAACGTTCCAAAAAAATAGTCGGGCTCATAAAATTTGTAGTGCCCTAATGGATCAGATGGTGAGAAATAACAAAAATATAATAACACTAGAAGAAGCTGTAACAAAAGGTACACGTACAGTTGAAAAGAAGATCTATCCGTAAATTGGGATTGACCCATTGGCAGGTCAAAATCCGTGGGATTGGATAGGCCACCGCCCGAGAGAAAGACAGCGTCAAGGGGTAGGTCCGGATGACGACTGATAGATAATCCCACATACAACGTAGAATGGCGAACGTTCGGCGTCGATAGGTCAACAACCATGTTGAGCTAAAAAGGAGTTTCGCCGTGCGATTACTTAACCAACCCAAACATTCAAGCAAACAAAAATGACAGAGTCGGTGGGCAGTAACTCCTGTTTTATTGGTCAGGACAACCCAATTCAAAAAATGATGGTGATGCTTTCAAACAAGTGCACAGGTGGGGTAAAAGAAACGGTATGAACGAACATGTAAAAAATGAGTTGCAAAGTATATTAATGAATTGTGGGCACTAATGATTCGCTGAACTCCTGTTTACACATTTTGCGAAAGTAGTTAAACAAAAGGGGATTCTCTCTAAAAAAACTATACAGACGGAGTTGGCGAAACCGTGTACGCAGAAGCATACCAGAGTGAATGGTAAATTAGGGCCATGTACTGTGAATGCTGTGAAACTGTGTACTTCCAGTTCCGCATCTTCGAACCGAGTAACCATTGCTGAATTGCAGTTCGATATTCAGGCATGATGGCGCCTGCGCGATAGTCAATGCTCTTTGCTTTTAATGAAAGAATACCGGATTCTGAAGATTGTTAGTATGCTGTGTTTGCAACCTTGGGATTCTTGTGCGGTGAGGTATTTTTCGCGTCCACTTTGAATCCGTTGTGGTCTGACGTCATGCGTCTCGCGCTGTTTTTTTTCGTGACTTCCATTTCTTTGTTACACTGTATAACAAAAAAGATCGATGAATCCAGTTGTGAAGGTACTGTCAAACCTCCAGCTCTATTTAGTTCGTTAGTATGTGTCAAATTTCTTCGAAAGCTGTATTCTAACTTTGAAACTGATAATGTTGATCGGAGCTCATTGAACGACGTAAAAGATGCAATTGTAAAGTTGTGTAAAACAGCCGATCACGTGGAAGATCGTTTTGTAAGTGTGTTGTCTGTGTATTATTCAGTTGCCAGTGCTACCACATTGGAGCCGTTGAAGAATCCGCCGCTAAAACATTGGGAACGGTTGCTCTTCACATAAGCTTGTTCAAACCTCCCGAAAAAGTTTGTGAAGAAATTTCCAAGACGGCTTCAGATATATGTTCTTTAAAATATCGTGGGTTGATTTTAGAGTTTGTTCAGTTACCATTTAGCTAAGAAGAGGGATCTCACCCAGTTCGATTTCACGAAAGCAAGATTGAAAGAGTTAAAAGAAATATTGTATGAATGGGGAATTTACGATTGTCCTGGATGTATAGAAAAGTCTGATTATCTGCAACTCGTCATGGAAAAACTGCCTATTTACGCCCCAGAGGCCGCTGCCGCCTTGGAACAACGAAAAAAGCTCGATTTATAGATTGTTGACTTCTTTGAACTTTCCTTGTGAATTGAGTTTCTTATGCTATTGGTTTTGAATTAAATGTGTTTTGGTTGTTTTCATCCTCTTCGGTTACTTACTCTTTGTCACTCGGTGTGTTTTCCTACTGCGCGCTTCTCTATGCTGACGACTGAACGCTCCGAACGTTAGTGACTCCATTTCGGTGAACATTAGTCTTGGAGCGATTAAGCACTTGGAGACTTTCTTAAGTTACATTTAGTATGCATCCCCTAGTTGGTGGGGTCCTTGTCGTGTTTTCGTTGTTTGTAGTGAGCTCATCAGAATAGACGCCACAAAGATCTGCGTGGGTGGAATATGTTTCAGTCACTACGGAAACCATATGTGAGACCCGAACGATTATGCAAACAAAATGGCATATAGTGATGGAGAGACAGACACTTTCCGTCGTGCCTATTCGGCACGCGGCTACCAGACTGTTAAACGGCTTAAAGATATCGTCTGAGTTTTGACTTGAAACTCTATGCTTGTATCCGCTTGAATTTCGACCACTTCACAGACTGTTTTCCACGCACTTCGTTAACACAGGGTTCGTTGAGCAGTTATTCATCGCAGCGGCTGATATCGGTTGGCAGAGTCCTGAACACTTACCATGGACCTACACCCGGCGAGAGCTCTATTTATAGGGTTGCCTGCCACTGGACCGTTGGCTGCTCTGTGGTAGATCAGTTTAAGGTGTCGTTGTATTCTAGTCTATTTAAAAAGTAGTTACGTTTGTGACTGTACTCTATTTCTGGTAGGTGGTGTAATTCCAAAACAGTGCTACATCCTGTTTTCAGTAAGCCCCTTGCAGATCAGCAGCCACCTCTCGAATAAGTCTAACCGACTGGACCCGGAGACCCTTGGGTCTCTAGCCTTAAAACAGTGTATTGATCGCTGTGTATCAAGCAGATCCATGTGCTTTATTCTCCTAGTTCATAAAATGACTTGCCAGGTCATTTATTTCGTTGGATTTCTGTTGAGATTTGCTATCCAAACTAGTTTTCGGATTGCATCGTACCTGTAACTGTAGTTTTTAGGTATCTCAAGACCTTACTTCAACGCTTTGCGGCCATCACAATGGCTTGCATGTCTGGAAATTGTGGTATGCCATTACCGTATGAGTCATCCAACTCCGGTGTTTGGGGTATTTCTCAATGTTGTTAAGCGTCTGCACGCTAAGACTTGTTGGTGGACCACTTTGAATTCGTCTTCTCTGGCAACCCAAGAGCTTGTGAAACTACGCGATGATATCTAAAAATTCTTGCGTAGTTTGATATTTTTTTAACCCGGTGACAGGCGTTCTTGGATTTACTTTGGTCCCGAATATGACAGTCCCTGTCCTGGACCTCAGTGCTAGTTTTCTAAGGTTTACAAAAATCCCGGGAATATCGTTCGACTAATAAGTCGGAAGCTCTGCAGCGACCCTCCTTATGTAGGAATAGGAAGTACTGTACTGATTTATTCATGATTTTGCCTACCATCGAGTAGGTGTAAGAAGGACCGAGGATCATGCTTTTTCAGATCTGGGGGCCCTCTTCGGTCGGGTTGCTCTTCACTTTCTCCGAAACTGTCTGTTTCACATATGTTCATTCTGCATGCGGGTTGAGAGTATTGACAACTGCCTCAGGTGTTCAGTTATGGTAGTGATCACCAAAGGTGTCCTCTTCATTCTTCTCTTCAATATTTGCATGCATAATACTTCGGAAAGTGTGCTCGAAGAATTCAGTGAGTTTGGTGTTGGACATATGTGTGGAACTACGTCGACCGACAGGGAGTGCGTGAGTAACATTGTCTTCAACCTCTTTGCTGAACACATACTGAATAAGATGGATGTCCGAGTCAGCATGTGGGAAGTGCGTCTCGCACCTTCAAAGTGCAAGGTGCTGCTTCACGACTGGAACATTCCCACTCACGTTTTTCAGTGCACGCTGCCTACTTGAGACCGAACCGTTTCACTTATGTGGGTGGCATCATGCCGTCAGCTTATGGTATTGCTGATGAGAATTCGGCGAAAATAGCGAAGACACTTGTTAACTTTACCAGCATGTGTGAGCTGTGTCGTCGAAAACACGTCCGATGATCATTGACAAGAGGTGTATATAATGTTTGTGTGCGTTCTGCTTCACCCTGTGTCTCGAAAAGACGGTCTGTTTACAACGGAGATTTAAACAAACGTGTTAATTTTGCCCGCCGATGTCCCTGTGAGTTAGTCTATATCGAGTGGAATGATCGTGTCATCTGGGTGATAGCGAGCGCATGTTTCATCACGCTTGTGATACGCGATCTGTTGGTCAAGTAACCAGCCTGTGGTACCAGGGTCATGCACTCTGCATGTCAGCCGAACGTTTGCTGCCACGGAGATCATTGACAGTTGTGTAGAACTGTGGTTACCGTGCATCGTCGTGTCACAATATGTGGACGTTGATTGTTCCCTTCAGCAAAGTAGCTGGACGTCGCCTGGCCGGTCGAGTTCTTTGTAGTCATTCAATTCGCTGGTCATAAACGTTATGTTGGATATCGACATGCCTCAGTGGTATGAACATATTCACACCATTCTTGGTTCTGCTAACCTTTCTTCACCCGTTCTTATCCCTTTTGGTATTTGGAGGCTATTTTGGTCACGTGCAGGAGTTCTTTTTCGCACCACTACAATAGGTTAGTCCTTAACGTTCAACACGTGTTTGAATGTTCTTGAAGCAACGGCTTTCAACAAAGCAAAGTTTCGGGATATCTGGCGTTCAAAGTCGAAAGTGAAACACACTTGTCGAGTAGTGAGTGTTTTGCGTCCTCCGAATGTTGTGTGCGATGAAGAGCGCTATCTCCGTGTTTTTTACCCGCGGGTTCCACCGTATGATTACGCGGCCTGTCGTGTGATCCACTTTCAGTTATGCTGCATGATTTGGCTTTTAGAATTTCGTTTAGTCTACGAAGAATGCTTTCCATCCTTATCAATATTCTTAGGTAGCATTAGGTTAAGCTGATTCAGTCATCGGTTGTTTTACACTGGATGTTGAAGTCCCAGATATTCGGAACATGAACAGTAGAAAAACAGCATTGTTTTATTTCTCCTCTAACTATTCATGACACCCTCCTGTCTCTCTTTTTACTCTTGGTCAGAGCCTGCCCCTTCATTTCCGTATGACAGTCAAACATCGGCGCGGACCACTGATGTATTACTGTATTTGATGTTGGTGATATATCCCCACGATGTACTCAGCTGAACGACGCTGAATTATTTGGCGTTGTTCTTAGAGGGAGTACGAAAGAATACCTATTTTGGATTGTTACAATGAACGGTTTGAGATAACCACGGGTAATCCATTTGGTGCGATTTTTGTCACTGCGTTTGTGGAGAAGCAGATCGCGGAACTGTTATCCAATTTCCGCATTCGTATGCTGGTGATGGCTCTCCCATCGCAGGTAATCCACCGTATCCGCAAACTTTGCCAGGTCGAATGAGCTGCACGCATTCATTTATGTAGTTCACTGTGAAAAATTGATATGCACCCGAAAACTACCAAAAGCTTTCGTTCAGCGTTGTTTCCGCCGTGCGTCAGTTTTGTGCCACTATCCTCTCAATGCGTACACTTCTCGGTAGAACCATGAACATTTGGGCTGAGGATACCATCCGGAAGGGGTTGGTTTCGTTGCGGGCTATATTAAAGCTGAATGGGTACCTCAAACTCCGTATTGCGAAATCTAAACGGCCTCGCGAGACCGAACTTCAACCAGTAATTGTCCTTTATATACCTACATTTCTTCCTCCTTTTAGCAGCAACCGCGACTTTCAACTAATTCAGTACCGTATTCTTAGTTTTATCACCAGAACCGGCAGTGTCAGTTCTCACTCATTTTGCTTACAACACTGGATTCCAACACTGTACGTGAAACAATCGGTGTCCGAGTCAGCCAAATGGAATATGGACGAGAGAGGGGAGCAGGACTGCGCCATTTGTCAACTGAAGTATTAAACCCCGAAGTGAGTCCTGCAAACGGTCACTGATGCGAGTGACACTACAGCTACACAGTAAGAACCCCATTGCCCACTGCTTGCTGCACTGTAATGTAATCGGGCAGTCGCGTCTGTATTTCAGTTTTTAACAGCAAACAGCTGAACACTATGCTTCAGCGAAGCTGCTTCTATTCACAAGTTCAGACACGTGTTGCGTGTTCAGAAACAACCTGTTATGGATTTTTCTTTCTAGTAGCGTGACTGATTGGTAACTTACATTTCGGTTTCCTCTGTTGTCTCAAACGCACGCTCATAGTAACATCAAGACCCTTTGCTGTGTGTATTCGTGATGACGCAGCGAAATGTGTTCGAACATAAAGTGTACATCTTCAATTGGTTCATCTTGTTAATCATTCAGTACTTTCCATCTAACCTCAGCACCACTGCACGCCTGCGCCAATAACTTGGAAATATTTTTTACATTTGGTTATCATCGTCAACGGACGTAGTCAAAGGTGTGCGAAAAAGTAAATCTATTGGGGCCCTGCTGAAAATTTATTACACTTACTTCGTAAGACGCGACCACTCATGGAATGGGTCGGTTACTATTCGCGTAATAATTTGGCGTTTCTAATCCGGACGAATTTTATGGGAAACCCCGGCGAATGATCGTTTACATTCCTCTATTTTTTTATGTTTGCTGTGTGTACAGTGGACTCAGTTTTGTTGAGTGAAATCACATCCTTTGATTGTGAAACACTATCTACAGCATCACCTTACTTTATTGTGGCGATTTTGGTGTGTAAAGCCTGTGCAACCTTTCACATTAAAAAAGGGTGATTTAGCAGTGAATACGTTTTTTAAAGAAATGGTTGTTCAAGCTCAAATGACAAGACTGCTCAGCTAACTCAGCCTACATCGGTGAGTTTGGATGCATCACTGATGATCTTCGTTGGGTTATGCATTCAAACTTCTAGTGTAGCTCAGTTTAGACGAATGCGGCCGTGCGTTTGCATGCAGTAATTCGGTTGTGCATAATGTGAGCTCAATGACGTAGTGACCAGAACGTTTTGCTCATGAAAGCATGGCTGGTGTTCATATCCTGGTTGTGGTAAGGATATGCACTACTGATGATTTCCTTTGAAAGAGAAACAACGTACATAGCGCTTCTTTCTTGAAAAGTCTATGGGATTGCGCAGGTTTTAATCACATGCGGGTGATGTGCAATTTGTATCAACTAACATCCTCTACTGTTTATTGGGAACCACCTTCGAACGGTGGATTGGGTGTTAGTTTATATCAGAACCCACCAGTAATGTGAATGCTATTTTGGCTAGAGAGTCGGACTTCTTATACGTGAGTCACCTACTTTCTGCTTATGCTTACACATATGGACAAGCACTAAAGTGTTCACGGATATGTTGCAAACTGTAGCAACATGCGCTAGTCAATACAGCAAACGCTTTGCCTGTGCATCCCTGTCTTCGTGCTAGTCGGTGAAAAATCTTGGGCGGTTTAAAGGTTTGTAGAAAAGATGAATGGAACTGAGGTTGTATGCTGCAAATATTTCATCAACAAACACCGAACACACTGGAACAGCGTTCAGTCAGACATTTGCAGTTCATGACCTGTAAGACTGAGCTGGTATAATGGTTAGAAACATACAGTGTTGGTTGTCGTTCCCGTATGTGCCGATCGAGTAGTATTTTAAAACCGTCAGCCGTGACCACAGAGTTGGGCCATGCGTTCCAGTGTGAACAGATCCTAGTTGTGAGGCAGTTCTGTTTACTAATTAACCTGTCTGTTTCACAGCTAAGTCTCAGTGTGTGACCTCTTAAACATCCATCTTTATTTTGTGGGAGATGTGCCAGTGGATAGCGAGATGTGTGAAGTGTTTCATGGATAAGAATCAGGCTTCTGAGATTTCTCTATTCCGTTGAGAATCGATCTAATCCTGCCAGTCTTCTCTAGTCGAGGTTTTCCTGAGCTCCACAATTCTTTTAATGGTGTGTCTCTGAATACCTCTAACAAGTGCCACATTTTTCTGGAGATAAGGACGGAAGACCTATATGTTCGTTTCCAGTTGTGGGCGAGTTGTGGAGGCAAACACTGGGGAGCACTTCAGGGTGGTGGAAGGTTCCAAAAATCCCTCCTAGAAATTTCAGTGTTATTTATACTTTTCACCATGGCAACGCAATTTGTAGGCGAAATCAAATTGTTCGACACTCCTCCCCAGGTCTTTCACATGTTGGCAAGCGCAGCCTTGTTTCACCAGAGTAATGGTCAGTACGGTTTTGATGTCGAGCAGGTATGAATTAACACTTGTTGACATCGAAAAACGAGTTATTTTGTGTAGGCCACTGGTTTAGACAGTTTAAATCATCTTGTCAGGTCACCACTTCTTCCGGGTACTTTAGAACCCGCCAGAGCCTAGTGTCGTCGGCCTAGAGCGGCATCAGCAATGTAACTATACTGGGTAGTCCAAGGGCGAAAAGACTGAATAACATTGGTCCTAATATTGACCCCTGCGGAACGCCGCTGTTGGCTGGAAACAACTCTGACGTTAAACCTACGTTCATTCAGGTAATCCTCTAACCAGGTAAGTAAGCGTCCATCAAGATCATAACTTGAGTTTCCGCAACAAAATTAAATGATCAACCCTGTCAACTGCTTTTGAGAAGTCAAGGTAAACCATGCCTGTGGCCAAACCTGCACTTGCAGCTTTCTTTAAGACATTACGAGCAGTCAGCAGATTCGTGACGAGTGAGTATCTCCTACGAAAGCCGTGTTGTTCCTTGGCAATAAGCTGGATGTCTTCAACCTTAGCCCGGAGAAAGTCATTTAATAAGCTCCGCATTACCTTTGAGACCGTTGAAAGAAACGTTATTAGCCGATAGTTTTCTGGTCCATCTCTGCATCTATCTTCGAAGATAGGTGTATTTGTGAACTGTTGTCAGGACGTGGAAACTGTTTTTGCTTTTGCTTCAGGGGACACTGGCAGACTCTTCAGGCTTATCCGTCCTACTAGACTAAGGCGACCGTCTGTCAGTGAATCCATTATCAGGACAGACGGCGTACTCACCTATAAAATTACCAAAAGGTTAGGGCGTTGGACGGGACACTTTGGGAGTAAATTCAGCTGGCCTCTAGCCTCTACTATATTACCACCACAACCCTGTACTGTAGCACAGTGGTCGGTGGATTTAGGACCACCTAATAAAAGTGTAGTGGCATTTCGGCTCCCAAACGTAATAGGCTGCTAACTCAAATGATCTCGTGCCGGCACTTTTCACAGAAGGTGAGGGAGGTGTCAGTTTAGGCTTTGACGCAGTTGTTTCAACCTATGTGGACGACGGAGACCATCATTTCGTGTTGTGCTCACTCGATACTAGTACCCATATTTAAGGGGGCCGTCCGGCGTCGTTGTGAAAAACAGAGGAACTAGTTTGACCCCAGTCATCAATAGGGTTCTGATACCCATTATGCTTCGTCGATTCCCTGCAGCTCGAGAGACAAACATTAAAATGGAACCGGCAGGGTTTCGCTCCGGGCGAGGATGCATTGATTAAATATTCACTATTCACCAAATTCTGGAGCAGCTTCATACATACCGCTGGCCAATAGTTTTCGTATTCCTCAACTATAAACCTGTGTTCGATTTGGTGGATCGATTTACACTTTTAGAGTCACTTAACGCAGGAGTGTACCGACCAAGTATGTGAATATACTGTCGGCGTTTTATTCCCACATTTCTGCTCACGTTAGGGTTTGCGGTGAACTGTACGACAGTTCCAGCACCAGATACAGTGTACGTCAAGACTGTCCACCTTCACCATTTCTGTTTATTTCTGTCATTTACGAAATAATGGAGGACTGCCCGCGGCACTCACAAGATGTCGGCGTGGAACTACTACCTGGTGAAAGACTGACTGAACTTCGTTATGTTGACGGCAAGCTGCTGCCGTTTGACAAATTTCAAACAGTACAAACCATATTAGACACTACTTCGCACTCTGCTAAGTACTTTGGAATGCGTTTTGCAACCATGAAGCGCAACGTGATTATGTGAATACGTCAACTTAATGTTGGATAATGAAGTTATGAGGATTGTTGATCGCTTTGTGTAGTTTTTAAGCTGCATCAACGGTGGAGTAGGAGGTGTAAGGAATGGAACGGAAGCGTGTCTCTAAAGCTAGGCTGGTATTCACTAATCTTGATCAGCTTTGGTGACGTAGAGGTATTTCTCTTAGGCTTAGGGGTCGCGTAGATAAAGAAACAGTGAGAGCTGTATCACCTCACGGCTGCGAAACATAGTCGCTCAGTGTAGAAGATTTGAAACATCTTCAGATATATAAAGAGAGGCTTTTGGGTTTCGTATGTATAACCCATCCTTGTGTGCCCAGAAACGTTTTGTTCAGGCTTTGGATCTACCCCGGCCAACGCCCACCCTGTTAGCCTATCAAGACCCTTTGTTCAAGTGGGTGCTTGATTGCAATGTAACATTGAACTGACCAATTTTGTTCGGAAAGCTGCGATCACAGTCGACGCAGGCAAACGGTGGAGGAGGCTGAGCACTTACATCCTGTTCTGCGCCATCTCAGCGTCGACGCATATGGGTATGCGCCGACAAACCAACGTTCGATTTACAGATCTGGCTACACACTGAACAGGTGTACTCCGTTCGCCTAACCTGTGTACTGGTAGATGTTGGCAAGGAGGAGCTGGCGGTATTACCTTTTTCCTGATCAAAGATGGCCGGAACATTAAAATCAAGTCGAGTTGGTGGCCTTATCTGGACCTGCTGAACGCTTAGCCGGTCAAGTTTTGCACCGGGACTGCTCATTCCGCAACACGAGGGAAGCCTTTAGTTATGTTTTTGTACCTCCCTCAATGTATCTATTGAGGATTCTGTTTTTCCATACAGATCTCGTGATCCACTGTGTGCACCTTCAACTATTTTACATTCCAAACTAGATCACGCACTCCTTTTCAATTTTCTCTCCGATGAGTATTTCTTCGAAATGTGTGCAAATATCTTTCTCGTTCTTAACGCCATTTTTTAACTAGTATCAATCGAGTTGTTTGCAACCTTTATTGAAAAAGGTCGGATATTTTACTGTTGGTGCGCATCACATCTCGACAATTCTGCTTAAATTAATTACACGGAATGAAAACCGTTTCTGAAAATCATCTACACGTTTTGTATTCTTTGGAGGAGGCAGATGGCCGACAATTTGGATAATCTGGGTTTGAGCGTTTAACGGAAAACCAGTAGAACATGCATTACTTTTCTTGGTTTCACTAAATGTTAATCAATAATGTTAGTTAGAAAGTTGTCGGTAACCTTATCTATTGCTGCAGCCCACTTTGTTTCGGACCGTTGATGTTCATGCCATACTTTTTTCACTGTGTGCCATTTCAGCGCCTGGTTTTGTTTTCGAGACTCTCATAAACTGAAGAAGTTTTATGAACAATGAGGAACGACACATTACCTCAGGAGTTCGTTTTTTCTTTTTTCGGATGTACTCCATAAACGCTTCGAATCCGTGCATTTCCACGATTTTTGTGTTCAGCTCTTCTGTGCGACGCCTCAGCGCCGCCTCGTAAGAATCAGCGCCCCGTCTGGATTCACAAAGGGATTGATTCGCTCGGAGCACTTTCCAAGCTCTTGGTGGCAAAAACCAGGCGCCGTAACGTAATTTTTCAAATTGCTGTTGATCCAAACAGTGAGGGAGCTGTGACAGTACTGTATTGTATTGTATTTATACTCAACTTTGAAATATTCCAGTTTTTGTTGCATTGATCCGAAATTCGCGTACATCTTCTAGGCTTATAATAAAATGGATTGAAATAATTTCTGCTGAAACGAAAAAGCAATTGACGCCGCGTTCCGCACGCTGATCACGATAACACCAAAGCCGATGGCCAAATCTCTGCTTGAACAAGGGCGTCCCTTTTAAAGGAGCACTACCAAATGCGAAGCTTGAGTACAGTGATTTATACTGAAGTGGACTAGCAGTAAAATTTGTATGGATGTGAGAGCTTTGGTCAACTGGTACTTAGCTTGTATACATCACTACTAAGTTAGATTGCCACTTGTAAGTATCATAAAACTACTTCATCTCTTAACTTTCTCGTGACTTGATGATTCACGTGTTACCACCGCACATTAATCGTTTGCAGTTAGAGCCGACTAGTTCGACTTATTTGTCTGACCACTGTGCATTTCTGACTTCTAATAACTTTTTTTACTCTCATGTAGAGTTTTGAACCGAATTTACTTAAACCAACGAAAATGCGAATCGTGTCTCATATTGTATCGCGAGCAAGGCTAACACGATTTCAGCGAGATTATCGTCCGTTTCAATTACAGCAATCTGAGCTTCCGTTTCTGTCCTGGTTTTTCAGATAAATCTTGTGAAGAAAACCTTCTAAAATGCCATAGGTTTCATTTGCGTTTCAGGACGCAAGCACATAATTTCCCTATACTTCGCCTCACACATTGCTTTGACCAACAGTCCCTTGAGATTTAAGTTGCATATGAGCTTACTAGTTCGGTACCATTCTCCTATAAAACCCAGTAGGAATTCATTTACATTCCTGACATTTAACGCATTGCACATATTGTTCCAGTGACTGGTCAGTTCGCTTTTATTATGCGACCGTTAATCTACTTAACAATTCGTTACAACTGCGCGCCTTGGTTCCGGCTTCGTTTCCAATGCCAGCGAATGCACACTCCAGACTTTATCATATTGGTTGCTGTCGACGATCCGTGACTGTCCTATGCAAAAATATTATTGACCATGCCGGAGTGTATCTTGTGTTGCACCAACTCTCTGTGTAATTCCGATTCGAAACATGTTCGGGTCACAGTATTTTAAAGCTACGAGAACCGTAATACGCTTCAGAGGCTTTTGTTTACCGCCTTTCTTATAGAGGAGTTGAATGAGACTTCCCAGCATTGAGGACTTACACGTTCTGGGGGGTATGGCATTCAGTGCGGATTGAACCCCTTAAGCCAACCAACTTTCAGGGATTATCCTCCTAAACTATGCGCCCAGCTTATCAAAGACGTCTCCCTAATTTTACACAAGGTCAGCGCGCGGATGGTCCCATACTGTAAATGGTTAACCGTGTATCGAACGGGACTAATATCCTCTGCTCGTATGCGCACTTCAAGCAAGGAAATCAGGTAAGGGGCGCTAATAGTTGGTGGCTAGATAGCGATAAATGCGCAGTTAGGCTCCTGTGGATAGCCCATTTTACACACTTCAACAGATTCATCTCACACAAGACCAGATTGTTGGATCATAGATTTACTCTGTAACGAGCGTATTTGCCAACTGTACTTTGGAAACCTGATAACCTGTCCCCTGCAGTCAGTCTTCATTCGCGACGAAGAAGGTGATTGTCAGTTTGTTTGCCCGAATGTTTCGATTCCAAAAGACATCATGACGCATGGAGTGTTCCGTTGTCCACTGTGATCTTGCTTACCGGCATTTGCTCATTAGGAGAGTACACATGTAAGAGGCCTGGATACAACGCCTCAGTATACTTAAAGCTGGCGGAAGGTTATCACGATCGCCTAGAATACGACCAGAAAGTACCGGCCTTCTCTACTAGTAACTACTTTAAATTCACTACCGCGCCGGGATCTCTTAAGCCTCCAGGATTTCCGAAAGTTGCCCGCTAACGTACGGTTTTCGTGTTCCTATTGAATACAATTTTTTTAACCTCTGACTCCTCTAAATCCCATGCCAACCACTTGCCAAAATTGAGTGCGTTTTCACTGTTGCCGCCACGCGAAGTTAAAAATACCTCTCTGTGGATATTTCTTATTTAGTATGTGACCGTAAAAGATAGGATATTTCAGGTCTATTTGGGTGTATTTAGACAATTAAAAACCAACAGTTAAACCTCTAAAATACGAGGTGGAGAAGAAACTGTTCAAACGTGGTGTTGTACTTATCAGGTTGTTAACAACCTATGCATGCGAGATATGTAACAACACAATTGGCGGCAGCTAGAATGGAGAATTTAGTGAGAAATTAAAGCTTTCATTGATGGAAATTTAAAAATATCTAGCGTAGTGTTACCCGATAGTGTAGAGAGACATCCCGTTTGGGTCCTACGATCATTCACCGGTTAGCAAATACGTCGAGGGAATTCGCACACACGTGACATCAGCACCGACTCCTTGCGCAATATCACTAAAGGTTAGCATTCACCGGACAAAATTTACCACTCCACCATGTGTAGTACGCAGCTACAAGTTTGTATCTTACAGACATCTTTTAATCCATGGCTTGAGTGTATTTCCAGGTCGAATCATTGACAGCAATGTAAATAGTTGATGCCAATTCTTATCCACCATGAAAAATCACCGATTCAGAGCGAAATATGGGTAAGTGGGCGGTGGTTTCAACGTAATTTTTAAGACCATATTTGTAAACTTGGCTAAACATCAAGAGAGCCGCATCCTGTTCGCACAATAACTGCTGCAAAACACCTTCACTGCCTTTACGACCGCACTCCACTTGGTGTTTCACTAACAACCGTCACATGCTAATTGGGTCAACAGATACCTATTCTTTATTCTATTGGTGATCGTCTTCTTGACGTACCAACAATTAACCAGTGACCTACCGTATAAGATATGCCAGTGATTTTGTAACATTGTTTATTCTTACCGGAAACAAAGTGATGTTATGTGGAATTCTCTTCCTCGTTCGTCACTTCTAGTAACGTCTGTGTGATTTCGCCCTGTTTATCACGAACACATTGTAGCGAGAAAGCGTCCAATAAAGCACAATCTTTATTGTCCAAATCGCCAGTCACATGCAACGCGCGCTCTCTCGTTTATGAGTCATAATTCCAACCCGCAGCACCCCCCGGTTTCCGTTCACACGTCGTGTGCACTTCTAACCGGTTTACGTGTGTGACCGGTGCCTTCTATCGGAGGGTTTTCCGCTTGCCATTCCTCGTCTGTTTGTCCGATTTCGTTGCGCGATGGCTCGTCCGGCTGCTCGTGCTGTCCGCCATCCACCCAATGTTGGCCTTGACCGTATTCCAACATCGTGTCGAGATGTTCCTCTAAATGTTGGAAAAACCACGCCTCCGATCTGGCCGTCTGTCGTATTTCGCCTGCCCTGCCTCGCCCGTTGGTCCGATCCAGTCGAGCGATGACTCATCCGGTCGCGCACGTTGTTCTTGATTCGATCGCGGCAGGCTTTTGAACGTACCTCCCCGCGTTGAAGTATTCGGCCGAGCGTTCGAAAACTCGCACCTCCGGCGTGACAATCCACCACAACATTACCGAAAACAGGTATGGCGACTCTGATGGTCTTGGTGTGAGATTTCCGTGTGGCTTTCTCTTGGTGACACGGATTTATTCAACCCATCGGCTGAATAAAGTTAGCTGTCCGGTTGGTCTGTATGGACTGTCCTTCAAACGTTTATGGCGTAGAGTGCTTATTCTAGAATAGGTTGTTTTAACTCGAACCTGGTTTATTAAGGACAAACCGGCTTAGACTGTAGACCGTATCACCTGTTTGGGTGATGCAATCTCAGTAGCCTGTGCTATTGTTCGGCAGGTAGAAACGAGACAGTGTGCACCATTTTCGGTGTCAGAAAGGTGTGCGGTCATTGCTGAAAGAGCGAATATCTAATGCTTACGTGTAACCTATTTTGCTCCGTAGTCTACCTGCGACGGGGATATCAACAGGTATGCTATTTCCAACCACTGTCGTTAGACTCGGGTACGCGATCAAATTCTCAAATGAATCAGATGCACAGTGGCTGGGTTAGTACGTTTCAGCTGAGTGTTCACGTTGTTGGACCTTAGAAAAGTAGATAATCAATGGTTGGATCTAACAACGAGTTAGTCACACAGCGACAAAGTTGCAAATTATCAATACCTTCACTGTTCCATTGCATTAATTGGGAAGGTTTCTCCCAGTTAGTCAAAGGACTTTGTGTTCACCCAAAACATTGACTAGAAAGGCCGTCCTTTAGAGCTGCATCTTGTAGCTGGTGCTTCCGCACCAACACTTGCAAGTTCTTCCGATTAAACTCACTGTTTTTTCTAACAGATTTTTCTTTCTAGAATGTCTCATTGATTTCGTGATGAGCGGCATCTCGAACCACTGCATCATCTGATGAGGCTCTTGGTCATTCCCTTTTGTGTATAGGTTTAAGATTTTGGCAGAATGCGTATGGTAGTGAATTGTAATAAATATTGGCAATACGTTACCTTGATGCGTTTCCGGAACTGGGGTAAGTGAATCCGTTCAAATCTCGCCACCGGAAGTTCATCCCAAACTGCTTAATGTCTAGATGCCGTTACCATCCAGCGCGACTGACCTTGAACCTCAATCTTTTAACACCTCAACACATTTTACCACCATTGGCTGTAAAGCAAATTTACGCCGTCTGTGGTGTCATAAATATGACCTATTCGGCAGAAAATAGTTGAGGCTGACTGAAATGTTTCGCACCGTTTTGACTTATCTACTTGACATGCAGCATGGGAGCTTACTTTCTCCATTTGTAAGGCTAATGCCGATTTTGTCTTGCGACTTTGCACTTGGCTGTCCTCCAGCGCTCGTTTTTCCATCAAGTTGGTCGGCGGTCTGGATACTTGCCTATGCAGATTATGGGGTAGCATATCCGTGTTCACCACAGTGATTGGTGCTGAAATTGCTGGCTGCGCTTCGTGTATGCCAGTGAACAGGCTGGCTATCGTCGTAGCTTCCGGAATATCTTGCTGTTTTCCGTCCAAATCAGCAATCCATTGACACAACTGGTCAGTTTTCTCCTTCAGCGCAGGGTACTAACAGTTGTAAACATAGAACAACAACGCTACTATAGCACAGTGAGCAAGGCTGACTCTCAAACAATAAATGACGTTCTCCTTATCATCATGTGGGATTTTGGCGTTGTTACCACCTGACATGGTTATTTCCCCAACTATGGTAAAATATAATTAGCGGGGCGATTTGTTTTATTTTTCTGAAGACGAAATCTGTTTATTCTGCAAATAGTAATACTTTTGCTAATTGTTGTCTGACGTCAAGAGGGAATGCTGTACATTCGACATGTTTCTGCTCCTACAAACACTAAACCTAGTTTAAATCCACATTTCCATCTCGAAATCGAAAGGTGTGTTTGTAAGTCATTATTGTTATTCTGAAGAAGTTCTCAAATTTGCTTGCTCATTTTCTCTTAGATTCCCTACTACTGAGGCGCAATCATCGAATACAGAATCATCTCAATTTAGAGACACTTTTGACATTTTCTGTAAATTTTTCTCGCACTATTCCAACGGGCAAAGTGGAGTAGAGTTGCAGTGAACGATGAAGACGTAATTAGTGGAACAAACATTCAAGTAAGCAACATTAGTGCAAGCATTGCTGTACTATTGATGGTCATGATGCTGATCGATTAACAAGGTGATTTGCGATGAGCTCGGCGGATGATCAGACGAGGTGAGCAGGTTCAAGCTTTCCAGTTGAGGAGAAATGTTCCTTATTAGTTAACGAGAACAAAACGTTACGAAATGTTTATAACGCCTTATGACGCCACCTCTCAAACCGCCTCTGTTGCATTGTTACTAATGAGTAGCTTGGCAAATTTAATAATTTAGAAGAGGCACGATGGTGGATATCAGGGCTTTGGTTGAATTCGAAACAGCGTCAGGAACAACGTGCACATAAACAGAAAACGCTATAACAGTTGGGATTAGAAACTCGGATTTTCTATATTTAGACTTTGTTACCCAACCTGAGCAACGACCTCACCGACAGCAACGACTAGCTGTTGAGAAACTAACTTTACCATCGATAAAGCATAAGTACCAAACCAGCTTAGAAAACTGCTTTGGTATTTCTCACTCCGAAGGTCCTACTAGCTGCCGGACTGAAGTCTCACAGACCATTCGGGAAGCAGGAGGGTATATGGGTTGAACCGACAATGGATTTCGGGACGTTACTCCTGATATTTGACACAACATATCTGGAAGAGGTATCCGTGGGAAACTGAAACGTAGTCTAAAGGCTGATCGTGAGACTTGGTAAGTGGAAGGAGTTAGGGAAAGAGAGAGCGCTTTTGCTTCAGGAAACACTGGCAAACTCTTTAAGCTGATCAGTCAGGTCAGCAATTTGGGAAAGCACGATCCAGCCGGAACCCGTAACTCTTCCTCTGGACCAGCTGATCGACAACACGTTTCTCTGTAGATTTTTTACTATTCAACCATGTTGACCCTGAACGGTGGTGCGTTTTACAATGGTTCTAGGCTGCATTATCGCGTTGAATATGGGAAGTTCCATGAACTTTCGCTTGTTTTGCATTTTGATTCCATACATTCCGCCTAAACTGCACAATGTAAACTCTTTCAAAACCATGGTTAACTGGCCTGTTGCTTCTGAAATTGGCCGTGGCAATGATGATTCCAAATATTCGTTTCCTCTAAATGTTCGTTAATCGTTAAAATTAACGATGTGTCCGTAGTATGTATGACGTCCGATCCGCCCCAAATATCGACAAATTCGGCGCTGATTCAGCTAGACACATGTTGATCGTTCTGTAGTTCCTTGAGGAGCTCACTGTACATTCTAGTCTTAAGCTTCCGACCAGCGTATTCGTCTTACTTTTTTGGCACTGATGATGCTATTGGCTTCCTATATGATGATGATTATTTCTGTCCCACAAACCACGTGATCATTCATTTTGTTAACATTTTCACCAAATAACAGTCTTGAGCCGTTTTTGATTTATACATCAACAAAACGACTCTCATTAGGCTACCTTAATTTCTCATGAGTGCAAGGATTTTCGAATTTGCAGCCATGTCCGGTTGATTACTTGCCGTTTATTCTCTTAAGTGCAATAATGCATGTTCATTGTTTGGCCCGTAGCGTTAATCTGAGTATAGTTGTTATTTCGACTACAACACTCCTGAGGAAGGCCACCCGAGGTGGTTGAAACGTATTACAACTCGCTCGTAACGTAGTGTTATTCTCAATCTGTTTATCAGTAACATGTTAAACACGACGCCCAAACTTTTCAACTTCATTCGTACTACATTTGGTGCGGATATCTTATGGTTGTTATTTATTGGTAAAGGCGGTTTTAGCAATAGATTAGTTGTAGTTACTACTGATAAGTAGTTTGACAGATAAGACAATTTTGAAGAGACCCAGCTGAAGAAAATCGGAAGAACTTGCATGTTATTTCTGTGGCTGGTTCGGATCCAGTCAACGTTCAAATTTTTCATAGTTGGGTCTCTTGTAAGCCATTGTTAGTCATTTGAATTTGTCAGCAGGTAGGTTGTTGTTTCCGTTAGAAAATGCATAGCCTACAATCACGCAATTTATGTCAGTGGAAGAGGCAGTGGATTAAACTAAGATGGCAGATAATTACTTTATGTGCTCCGCTCTCAAACTTCCATCCATAGGGCTTCGATAATCTCCTATCTTTCTCAATTTAGCACGACGGCTTAAGATTTCTGTTGACGTCTTCCCTCTTCTGGGCAATCGATCCTTATGACACTAACTAAATAAATCAAAGTTCATACTGTTTTCCTTTATGTGTTACAAACCTGTTATTCTAGTCTAAAGAATAATGTGTAAAATAATGTTGGACGTCCTGAATGAATAAACTACCAACCCAGTCTGGTTGTAAACATCCCAATCTGTCAATCACAACATCTGCGCACAAACTATCCCTTGTCGACCCTGAAGGAATCAAACCTAAGTTTGCCACCCAAATTTCTCATAGACAGTTGTGCATTAACGCTTAGGGCGTGATCAGTATAGTGTAAGTCATTGAAATACTCCCATAGGAGTGAACTCAAAGACCTCGTCTAGACCACCGTTTCGGTTAAATCACTCTTCTGGACTTCCCAGTCCAAAAGGGATATATAATGCGAATTACAGACTACTGTTGTCCGCGTATCAGAAGAGCTGCCGAACTAAGCGCATGGTTGGTTTGGTTCATACCCTGCCATTTAACATAAGACTGAACAAGCCTGAAGATGGGGTTTGTTATTGATGTTTGTTTTTAAGTTAAGCAATATTGTCTCAAGAATCTGTCGATAAAATACCACCTAAACAAATCAACGTTTGCACATGACGTCTTCTTGTTCATACATTTTCCACTGTTGAGGGCACTAATACTATCGTACTATCCGTTAATTCTCCCCCCCCCGTACAACTGACTGGATGTGCATGCGCTCTGCCACCTTCCACTGAGTAAGTGAACTAGTAAGGGTATTTTAAGACTGAGCTTGTCTAGTTTGAATGAACAGGACGGAATGTTATATTGAAAGAGTCACAGTACACAACAACCCCACAGTGTCAGTCTGCTAAGTAACTCGAAGTCATGTCTTACGCTGTAGTAAGAACTACTGCTAAGTGAATTCATGTAGTTTTGCGAAGAACTCACGGTCCACATATTGTTGGGCAATTTGCGACTGAACTTATGACAGAACTTATCGTTGATCTCAAGTGCATCTGTGCATCACATCTTATCGTCGCCACATCATATAACTTCTGTTAATGATCCGAAATACATTTTATAATTTTGGTCGCCTTTACTCAGACGCAGTGCATATAATTGAAATCGCCTGATTGTTCCTCCTTTGAACTTAAACTCCACCGCAGATTGCTTTTTGTTTGAACTCATTTTTTGCAAGACAAGCTTGACAACCAAATGAACGATGTGTTGCGCGGCAACTGCGGCTTTCCGGCAGTTATATACCTGAGTCCTGGTTGCTACCCACCGGATTAGTCTGGGTCCAGTTTCGTTCAATGTATCTCCGTTAGCAATCTTGTTAGGTCGCCTATTTTGGTGTTAAATGCCAGTGCGCTTGTCCCTTTCGTGAGGTGGTTCCTTCTAATTGCACTGCACATTTATTTCCAACATGATCGATCTTATCGTGGTATCAGATGTGTACTACAAATCCTCTTGGTGGAATGTAGTGCAGCACGTGAGAGAGTAGGATGTGCAGTAAAACATTCTCTTTTCACATCTATAAAAGATGAACAAGGAATCACACACTGGATATCGCGTTGTATTTATCACGCTTTATAGGCCCAAGGGGCTAGAAGACACCAACGGCTGATCCTTGCAAGTACATTGTGATCGTCATAATCACTACGAAGTAGACGATAAGCTGAGGGCCGTGATGAGAAGGAAGCTGGAAACTGTGTGGCAAAAAATTTGCAAGCTCTCAGACTCTTCACTACAGCAGCAGAAGAGTCACTGGATGAATTAGGCTGAAATGCAGGGGAGTCGACGCTCCCCGAAGTTGAGATACGTTCGGCTTATCCAGTGTGTAGTAACACTGACCTTACAATTCGGTTGCGTTGACCGAGGTTAAACAAGCAGATTTGAATTAAATGACCTTATCAGAGTGAACCAACAGTGAGAATAGCTTGGCCTATTTTTTACTGCAGGGTTGACCAGGACCATCATTGAAATTTGGATGTGACAACCAGTCGTTTTCTTTTTATTCCGAGTAGAATCTCGACGTACAACATGAAACTAACCAAAAATGTCGATCAACTTGAGGTTCGCTTCTAATCATCCACCGGCATTCCTGCCATTGTTTAATCACTGTGCTGTAACCTAACTTGTGGCTTAATTTCTTATTGTGTCCACGTTTTGTGAACGAATACAGTCATTCTCGGAAGTATTAATGAAGTAGAATTCAGCTGAAGTCCCACTTGCTCGATTTTTGTGAACAACTAGAGCTTGCGGTCTAATTTGATCCGCATCACGGAGCGGTTTTGGGAATGAAAGCTTGTGTTTTGAGTTGCTTGCACAAGAATTACACTAGAGCACCAGAAATTAGTGACATTATTGGCTAGACTGTTCAGCCGCGTGAGGCAGCAAAAGCGGTCTGGTGTGTTCGACATGATTTAGTTCCCACTGAACAGAATAGTTCAGCAACACCTGATAAAAAACATAGAGTCTACGAAATGACTTCAGCTGCTTGTTCTACATCGTTACTGCACCTGCTATCACCTCAACAAACCTTATTTCACATCTGAATTACTGACAATCTGAATTATAATGTGTTGTAATCAGTGTGCTTTATAAACCAAAAGTACAAAATCCCTTTCCCATTTATTTTTTGTACATAAAACGCATGTTGAGTAATTACCACTTAATACCGTTACATTGCACATGAACTCACTTCTATGAATATTTCCGGATCAAGCACTTTCCCATAACTTTTTCTGTGTGCAAGCGTATCCAGAGCATCGGGATTGCTGTATTTTCTAAGAAAATTAATTTAGCCTCGTAGATCAATCTGCGAGTTAGACCCACTCACGCGAGAAGGCGCAGCTTCGTAGTGGACGATCTTGTTTTTACACTTGTAGTAGAAACCAGATTGGAACGGTTTGTTGCAACATTCTTGTCCTCATCGTCTTCTTGCAATAGTGGCAGATTCATTCCCGGATCTACCATGACGAATGCTTCTTCAAATTTCTGGTAGACGTAGAATAAGAAGGATTAGCTGAGGGTGATTAACACAGAGATTTGACCGTTGAGAGCTTGACACCAGTCAACGCTTACGTTCAGTTCATTGGGAAGCCAACTTTGACATAAAACATCACAATGGGCAAGATTTCTTGTTGAAATTTAACATCAATGCACATGCACTGTCGGGCACCAACTCATACAGTACCGCGCTAATCGTATAACCGTTTCTGTAGAAGTTGGCGGAGGTGCATAACCGAGGTACTGCATAAGGACACTCCTTTCGGCCCAGGACTTCTGTGTGGACTTACATAATCAAATTTGCACATCTTACTAACTATGTACGTTTATGTTGCAAATTTAAAAGTTACTTGACTGCATTTTTACTTTAGTTTTATATATCACGTTTGAATAATTTCATAGTCTTTGTGAAAAACTAACCTTATATTGTAAAAATGACAATACCATCTTAAATGAAGTACTTTTGCAATCGGACTGTTTCATGAGTAAAAGCGTTTAACAGCCATTTTAAAACTCTTTAACGCGTTCGAGTGAACTTGCTCTGTTAAATAGTTGGGTTGGCTAGCCCTTTGTTACTAGGCCTATTCTCACACCGTACACTGAGAAATGGCATTCGTCTTGTGTGCTGAATGCGAAACAGACAGGGTTCTCTAAGTAAGCGTACAATGGAGAAAAATGGGACGATAATATTATCGAAACATATTAGAGCCACAATAAACAGCCGGGTCTCCTATAAGGCGCCACACAGTCTACATGACATGTATTACATACATATATATATATATACATACATATATATATATATTACCATGCCACAGAAATGTTTTTATTGTTCTGACGAGAACACGGTGTGCTCTCTCTATGGCATGCAAATACCTTCTGCGTTCACCAAAAAAGGACAAAATACGGGAAACAGCGTGTGTGAATCACAGTGATGCCTACTGACTCTAGTGGACACGTAGGTATACAGCACACCGTGAATAGCGTACGAACCAGTTTGGCCACCGATCTCTACAACAGCAGGTAAGCTTTACAACGCCTCTTTTGGTATTAAATGTCCCTGCTCGGTAGATCTATTGTGCTAGGTCTGCCTTCCTTGATGAATCTTCAAACTGTTGAGGTGCTTTCGTCGTGACTTCATGCCGGGTGTATTGGGCACTCCAAAAAGTGTACGAGCCGTAATGCTGATCGCCGACATCTAGTGAAGTGTGAGCGCTATGCTTCGCACCTCTGTCAAGCCGGTTAGATTTCTGAACCTAAATGTCCGGCCGCAGCCTCTCAATTAATCCATTTTCTCTGAGTTGAGCAACCAGGAAGAATCCGGCCGTCATGAAACGTTGGCCACTCGATGTAGTTCAAACCGTGAAACATATTCACAACATTTTTCACCTTATATATGCTATTTGTAATGCAGCAGTCAAAGTTAAGATCTTTCGTTAACCCTATCTTTTATCACGTGTCCGGTGTTTTCCATGTGACCATCTTATAAACATTTCTGTGCAATCTGTGCAATGTTGAAAAGTGTTAGATTCTCTTCGACCAATTCGAGATTCAGCTGTCCTATTCGGTAAAATGACGCGAGGTACTCTTCAAGCAGGGGACTTTGCGGTAGCTGGATCTACATTGCATGGTCTAACTGAATTTCATGCGATTATTTCCAATACGTTTGTTTACTGATCGGATTTTATCTGGTGTAGACCCAAGATAGCAAGGCCAGTTATATAAATGACCAGCAACCATTAAACTCAGTATAATTGGCGCGGTATAAATAATATTCACAAACCTATAATTTGCGATTGAAGTGTATTTGCTGTTGAGCTGTGCAAACGGTTGTTGGTCAACCAGTATGCTTGACCTTGAGTAATACGCCACACTTCCGAAAAGTCATCTGTTTGTATCGAACGAAATTCCTAGCAGGTCGTTTACTGCACACAGCGCAAATGTGAATCGTTCCATCAATTAAGTGCATGATATCAAAATGATGGTTGTGCACTCACCAACGTGTTATACAATCTCAGCAATACATTATATAAATGCAATTTTTTACCTCATTTTAACAACTCAGTCGTGAGTGGCTCGTTCAGGATGTGGGTGTGCAGATGTGACAGTGTTACGAATAACGTGCTGACAAGAAGCAGCACTGGAATACACCGTTATCCCTGTTTGTCTTATGACCTTCAGCTCTATGGATAGTTTGCTTTCATCTTTACTGACCTACTGCTTCTGTTTGACACTGTCGTCTCAGTGTGGCATTTCATTCACCCAGGCTGATAAAGTAAAACATCTGACAGCTCAAGAATGTTTAACATTGAAAAGGTATGCGACGCAGAAGCGGAGACTGTTAACCATACGATCTAACGAAAGTTTGAAACGGATGCTGCTAATGCCAATTTGGCATTTGAACGTGAAAATGTTTAGTATTTTAATTGGCAAACAAAATGGTCGTCACAACATACAGGCGAGAAACGGGTATGCAGGATTCCAAAACAGTGTTGCGATCAAGTCAAATTTTTGTCCTTAGTTGGATGAAAAACTGTTCCCTTCTCTCTTTCTTTCTCCTTCGGATCACCACAAAGGAAAATGTTAGGGCTGACGGAATGCCTCGAACGAAGAAAATTTATTGTCCAGAACCGGAAACCTACAAGAACTGCGGACAGCGAAACCTCAGTCAGTGCTGTTTACAGTGCAGTTTACAGTGAACTACGCTTATGGGGGGACCCCAAAACAACCGCGTTGCCGGTTAATACTATTTCTTCATCGGATGTGCACCAGGCATTTTTGTGTACCTATTCGGTTTACGGTTAATTTTCATCTGATCGCGACACACGTTAATTGGATTGTACAGTATTTCACTGTGGTGTCTGCTTGCACACGGATGGCGATGTTAACCACTATGTAGCCAGTACACCTTTCGAATGTGACCATTGAGAAGTATAAATGTACTGACCTACCTAAACGTAGTAAATATTGAGAATTCTGCTTGATAAATTATGTGCTCGAGGTACCTCTTATGAGGAGAGAGCCCTGTGCGACGGAATGAAACACAGCACGTCTGGCGGTCAGGAAAGAAACAGTCCACCCAGAATGAAAGTTCGAGTTCCACTGACCGAAATCTGAAATAGGTTGTGCCCGTTCGGAATGCCATGACATTAGTGGGCTACGCACCGGTCAAGCTAATTACCATGATGAAAGCAGTGATAGTAGTCACAATCGTTGAGTTATTGAAAGCTTGGCTCGATGGCAACTTTTGGTGGATCAGTTCAAAAACGGTTCTACATCGTATCTACAGTGAGAAACAACGAATTGTTTCAAAAGACAAGGACTGTCTCATTCTCAATTCTTCTAAATGAGCCACTACTTTGAAACCAAATCGTATTACCTACCGCAGGGTGATGTAAGTTGCAGTAGACTTTAATCTTCCACTGGCTGACGTCGAAAGTTTTGAAAACAGGGCTGTTCGACGCATCGAAAAATATCACTTCCATCACCTACAGCATGACTTGGAATCTAATAACTTTACTGAAAACCTATGGGAGGCAGTTCACTTAGACATGCATTTAAACAAATATCTTTCTCAACGGAAACATAACAAGCAGCCGACATCACCGTGCCCTGTTCGGTTCTTTTGTGTCAGCAACTGGCGTCTGAGTGTTCTGTCCGCAGCGGTTTGTCTTGCTTTCATAGTTGGGTCAAGCTATTTTGAGTGTCAGCATGACCTACAGACGTGGAGTGGGAACAAACCCCGCAAGTTGGCATACTGTCAAAATATCTTACTATTAATCACACCTAGCCATGGTTACGTCGGTTTGAGTGGGTAGTATTTCGTGTTGGAAGCAAGCAACGAGTTGTTCCAGTGTTTCAAACAAACATCTTATTACACAGAAACAGCGGATTTTTGTTGATCTCACGAACAACTCTAAAATTTGAGTTATCGCACTGCAGCAGTATTGAAGGTGCTGAACGTGAAACAGCCAGCAGTCGTATTCGATGGATTAATTTCTTTGGAGCTGGAAAAATACTTCACATAAATATAACACCCTGCTTTCTCCTGGTTTCTGGATGGTAGGTCGAAAGCTGTATATGGGATTTCTAAGATAAAAGTCATTGAATGTAGTTCCGTCGACCTAAGGCAGTCAACGTACACAGTTTCAAATGTCCAATTGTGCCTTCCAGACAATTTTTCACACACAGCCGTGTGGCAGAATGAAAAGGTGCGCCTGAGAATGAACACTCTCCATCTGCCAGTGCGGACCTCAGGCGTGTTAGTTCAAACAGTTAGTCCCTTGTCATCATGGCTGCGAGAAACGAAACTCTATTCGAATGGTTTTTTGATAGAGACAGCGGAAATTCTATGTGAATGCAGGATTTTTCAGAAAGTTTGGATGGTGTTCAGTTTGTGGATTCTCGAAATCCAGTAACCTATTGCTATTGGTTCAGAGAGATAAGAAATCGTCTCATCACTAATGATGGACTCCAAACGTTGATGACCCCAATATGTCCTGAAAACTGTGCAATCCCCATGTCAACAGTCAGTTCCTGTAGGTTTTATTGATGGCATACCTACTGAAGTTAGACACCCACACAACCGTCCACAACTCCGGCTGTCTCCTAAAGCTAAACTCACCCCGATGTGCTCTACTTTGCCGATCTTATGATCAATGTTATGCTTTGCTTTAAAGTGCCCTGTTAACCAAGCCACCCTCCTTGTGGCGCTCGAATCCCGTGATGTCTACCGTCATAAGCAGTTTTTACCACATATCTGACCTGGTACACGTACTGTGTTACTGCTCTGCTGCTTGGTTGACCATCCAACTTAAGTTGCGCAAGCACGTTACCTTGAACATGTGTGCGGATGCATATCCGATATTCTAAAACGTGTTGTCGTTTAGTAATAATGGTACAATAATTAGGTATGCTGAGAATATTAATGGTAATCAGCAAAACTTCCATTCAGGTTTCATTTTAAGCAGTACGAAGTTAGAACCGCAGTCATGTTTTCACGAGGCAACCTTGGTCAGTAGTGCACCGCTGACCGCAAATTAGGCACGACTGAATAATCAAATTCTAACGTCTGTGTAGCTCGATCGTCTGGGTAGCTCGATCGCCTCAGAAGAAGGTACAATAACTGTCCTGTTAATTACAATGAATAGCCTCGCGATTAGGGCATTGCTGCAACTTGGAGACATTGAATCCATCAGGTTACTGACCAACATTTTGACTGTTAGTGAGTAGGAGGATATATTTTTCACGCAAACCAAAAATCACTCTCAACTTATCGTGGCTGTCGCATTCCCATAAACGTTCCATACAGCCTCTTCCAAAAAGAGCCACTGCGCTGGAGTTTCTCACTTGCCAGAGCTGGTCACTAGCACACATACTTGCCATACCCGAAATTGGATCCTTTCCAACGCTTTCATGGGACAACCGCGTTTGCCACTGTGTCAATAACCTTTCAAAAAGGACTGAGTGAAATACTCACGTGGCAACGATATGCACTACTGATGAGCTCTAATGAGAGCGAAACTCGAGTCTAGTGCTTTTTTTCGAAAGAGGCTGGCTGGAGAGTCTATCTGAATGCGCAGGCTGCGATCAAATGTGAGTGATTGTCAACTTAAAAATAAACCAAATCCCCGACTACTCATCAGTAACCTAGTTATTTCTTTATATTTAACCTGGAGAAAGGCTGCAATCGTTATTAGATTTAACAGAAAAGTTAATATGTCCCCTCTCGAAGCCATCGGATAATCTTAACAGTACTCAAAAGCGACTGTGACTGTGTGTTTAAATATAATAATTCGATTTATTAGTTTTAAGCGCCAACATATTCTGATCGGTTCACGAGTAACTTGAGGTCAGTGACATATTAGTGAATAAGGCTACCTCATGGAAGTGCGGTCCGTGTTCTACTCGGCCGTGCCAAGGATATGCATTACTGACTACTCCATTACGAACGAGACATGAACAGGATACTTTATTCCGGGAAATGTTGACAAACTTGTTTATGTGAATGAGACACCTGCGATCCACTGAATCAAATTCTTTATCACTCACCAGTAAGTACGGAACAACGGAAACAATACTTTCCTTTGTGAAGTAATGGATTGTGAAGCGAACTGATGTTGGTAAATGTTTTGTTTCTTTTCCTGTGCTATGCACGGGAAAAAACTGACGCTGGAAATGTTTTTAGATAAGTTACGCAACGTCGTGTCATTATCATGACAGAGTAATTTCGATCTGATTCCCTTCATTGATTATTCACCATCAGGTCGAATAAACACTGGAACCAGTGAAAATGATGCCGCCGTAAGTAGCAGAATTTTGGGCAAAATTTGCACAGTGCTGAAACACATGCTTCAAGTGAATAAGACTTTTTTCGTGTCTCACCTCGAACCCTACTATCCACTATTCCTCATTCTGTGGAAACACCACTTTCCAATCCTTCTTCCTTTTTACTTAAATGTACTATGTTTGAACAATTTGATCTTGACTGATTGTGACAGGTTCTGAACCGTATTCAACTTTGATCCTACTATCCATCAATCTTAATAATCAATAGTGGAAGTTAAAATTATTATTATTATATTGTTGATCCATGCAGTGCTCATCCTAGGTCCTGGTAATGAGATGCAGAATGATTCTTTCAATTACACCAGATTTGGGCGTCCTCTTTTCACTTAGTAATGTTAAATTATTTCGTCCTTCGGAAGAAATTCAACCACAGCTCGTTGTGTTGCCCATATTATATTCTCGTATGGTTTACTATTCGTGTTTAGTTATTTGCGAGCGTCAGTAGAAAGCTAAGCTATTTTGGCCTGCAAATTAAGTTGGTCATTCCTGCACATCCAATTACTCTAGTAGCCACCTCAGACGATAAAAAGTTCTATTTATATGCAAATGATTTCCGTGTTAAGAAATCACTCTACGATCTGTACAGACGTGGTTACTTGAAAACGACGGCTATTTTGGGAAGACATGAACGTTCAGTACGGTGTGCCTAATTACCGTATGTGTTAGGGACTCTCTTAACTCAAAATAGTTTTCATCGTATGACCTTACGAGTAAATATAACATATTCCTACCAAAATCATAGCATGACTATAAGATGGATGAGAGTGAGGCAATTTGTAAGATGTGACGCAAAACATCCGGACGGAGCATGCCTGGGTGCGCAAAACTTGCTCTGGGTTATAGATGCACCTATGACACGGTCTGTGCGACCTTGACTCACGCATTTGATTGGGTATACCTTGAAATTAGGTCGCATGTATTTACAGCCATGCACATACTGGTAGTAGGTATTCGAAATGTAAACCATTTTCTGAACTTTTAATAATCTGTACTAACCCAGCATACAGTGCAGTTTCCAACTGTTTGTCGAACATGACTCAGGACAAACTGGCGTATTTGCATACGTTCAATGCATGCGTTCAATAAACTGTGTTACTTGCCTGAAAGAAACATGTCATCAGTCACCAGTCCTGCATGCTGCATGAACATAATACAGTTCACTGATCAACATTCAAGCGAATATTAAGTCTCCATTAACGTGATAGTAATGAATGACTCAGCGTTCAGAGTGTGAAAGACGGTAACGCGCTGGTTTCTTTTTTCGACCAAATCATAATCTCATCTACCACAGCGTAGTGAATGAAGGATACGAGAAAATTCGACAATCTGTTCGCAGAGAGAAGGTTACACAATGAATTTATTGAAATCATCCATGACCACTTTACTGGGATGATTGTAGTGAGATAATGTTACAGAATAATTGTCAGCAAACTGAACACACACAGTGCAAGGTGATAGCAGTGCTATCCATATATGGGATGCCAATTTGTCGATTTAAACAATGAACCTGGTCTCTCCTTATCTTGCCGTTAATTATTCAATCAATAAGAACTTAATTCAGAACTATGCAACCCAAACACCGTCAAGCCAGGATAGCAAAATATTTCAAGATGACGCTGTCTCTGCTGGCTGATGCAAATAGCTGCACGTGTTCAGATAGTTTCAAAATACTGGTTGTCCACGTTAGCCTATTCGAACGCCCAAGTCCAACACTACACAGCCTGTTTGGGAATATCTTGATCCATCCAGCTTCTCAAGTCCAAAATCACAAATGTTGTGCATCTGATATTTGCGATTTTCAGAGAGTAACAGTAAGCTAAGCGAAAGAACATCAAGGGGTTTAACTGCGGTATGCACAAAAGAATTGCCATAGAATAATCACAGCCATTTTGAAGACAAAGTAATATTGTCAAACATACATGATCATTGTCCATCTATATACAGTCACTTGGATGCGGCGTCCAGCTAGGGGAATCTAAAGAGACCTGTGGGTCCGTTTGAAAATAGCTAATTAGAAGCAAAAGCCATCTGAGAGGTAGTTGGTGGAAGACGAACCAAGCCGAACTTTACCTAATGTGAGAGGTGGGAAATGCACTGTGTATGTCAGGTTCAGAGCCTATAACCGATTGACGAATGCTTCTGTTCATAATTTGCCCAGACGTACAAAAGTCCAGATTTACCTTCTTCAGTCGAAAAAGCTGGACGTACGGAAATTGTGCGCCATTTTTACTAACGAGTATTGGAATCCACGCTCTCAGTGTACAAATATTTATTCATACAAAATGAACATCACTCATAACTGATCGCAGATTTCGTGCTCCCACAGAATTTACAGTCGGCCCCTGTCCAAAAAAAGCACTAGACTCAAGTTTCGCTCTCATTAGAGCTCATCATTAGTGCATATCCTTGCCACCGCCGAGACTAGAACTCATGCCACGCCTTCATGAGACAGTCGTGTGGACCAGTGCACCATTGGCCTCACAGTAGGCACAACCGAGTTATCATCTCTGAACTCCCAACCACTTTTGCTTGTAAGTAATTATGATTTTGCCTGATCACCTTGAGAAGAGACACAGTAACTGGTCCTTACTTACCAACATTTGAATTTCCTGTAGGCTCTTCAAATGAAAACTCAGTGGTTATTAGGTTGAACTATACAGATATTCCTTGGCCCAGTTTTCTATAAAACTTTGCGCTTCTTTCAAAGTGTTTTTGTGAAATACGACTTGCGGTTAGCGAAGAACTTGTTGATAGACGTCTTATACTCTTCCAGTAGCATTCCCCATTCACTATGTTCTCTTAGCCTGGAAAGTCCGTGTCATTCTTATCCCTTGTTTCGAACGCTGCATTGCATCCAGTAATGCAGATTTCGCTGTTTAAATTCCAACTAGTAACTTTGATCATAAATCACTAAATCAATCCAATCCCTACAGTTCACTGTAAAAGTGGTATCAGCACCAATTGTTTGGCGAAAATTACCCACCCCATTTCTCGTCTCACTACCAAGGTCCTAGAGCCTTCCCGAAAAACGTGAAAAAATATGGCACATTTGTGGATTTTCTGATCAATATTTGCCTGCGGTTGCTTAACTTATCAAAACGTTTAGGTCAAAATTGTACTTGTGCCCAACTGTTTCTATAAAAGTGCGCCTTTTTTCCACAAAGAAACTGACTAAAGTAGTACAAACTTAAGAGTGGCCTTTGATTAGTTGTTTAGAGCAGTGCACAGGATACTCAGAGAAATCGATCACTGAATTACGAATTTAATAGCTTCTGTTTTCCGGGGAAAGATGAATTCCCTCTTCTATGTGGTCCGAGATTGGCACGTGTCCTGGTTAAATTGCTTGAAGCAAGCTGTAGGAGAATAAATGGATTGTTCCTAATCACATCATTGCCTAGCTCTCTTGAAACTCAATCTTACTGTTCACTGGACATCTAGGTCAGTGAGCGTGCAGCACTCATTGTCCGATTGAGGAGGTCATACTGAATATCTCCATGTGTTTTCTTGCCTTGCATCTGCCATCATTCCCTGTAGATATAATGTCTTGTTCTAACTAGCCAACACATTTTATTCTCCGATTAACAAGGAGATAGTAACACGCATGCCTCTGACATTCCCCATTGTAATAACCTATGAAGGTATGAATGTGACTTATATGAAGTCTCTCGTAAACAGAGTAAGATACCTGCTTGAGGGACGTTTACATTTATTTATTATGAAGGACCTGCATTAACTGTCACATTCCCCCATTATACTCATCAAAACTGTTCCCATGAAATACAGGGCACCTCAAATCAGTGATTGCCTAATCAGCTGGTTCGCCGAATTTCTGGAATTTGGTGACATTTTCGATCAATACGTAAGTATGTTCGCAACCACTTACTTGTCAACGCTATCCAATTACTTAGTGAAGGGACGGTAAAGTATATGCAATCGAAAAGGGGCAAACATGAACTTATACGAAGGAATATCCATGCAATACTACAAAGTAGAGTTTATTGAATATGTTGCGATTGAACAGAACAGGTGGGCGGGTCACCGAAATTCAGTGTTAAGAAAAGTGAATTTGTTAAGTTTTTATTATCGGCGCCCGTCCTGCCATACTATCAAAACACGATTAACTTTCATACGGTTGAAGTCGCACAGCTCTGAACTGAATTTCGCGTTTTTCTTCGCGTACTCAGAACCACTTTCACCAAGATTCGACTGGGTACGATTACGCGAGTCAACAGTCAACGATTCACGGACTTCAGTCAGTTACTGTATTGTGACCATCTTATGACGCCCATCACAAAAGGGTTACTACCAGTCAACTCCTCTTTTGGACTAAACAAATTAGCGCAGTTTGAATGTGACTAAAACAAAGAAACCTTTTGTGATCTAATAAGAATCACTGTTCCAATGGACCACCGGCCCTGTGGTCACTGACTTTGACGGGGCGCCTAGTTAAGTAACTGTACGATATTCTTGTTTCGTTACTTGCTGTCCGATTTGTGCTCCAAAAAATGATCGTCTAGTAACATTTGTTTGCGGTTAGCTGTGAATACCACTCATGTCCATGATCAATGTGCACGTTGGCTAACTCAGTAAGCAACCGTTGTTTTTGTTCTCATACAAATCCCACGTTCACTACCTAGATAGTTGCATAAAATGAATTCTTGAGTTGTCCTCTGACTACTCTACGGAAGTGTTTATAAAAAGCGATGGTTCAACCAGTCAGATAATAGAACGCACTAGCTAACTGGTTTTCTTAAAAATTGAAAGGATGCCATTATTTTGAAAAAAACTGACTTAGTTTGCAAAACGCATAAGGCTCCCGCGAAAATATTTGTGAATTGAACAGACCACCTAGAACTCAGTTGAAACTAACCGTTGGTGACACCGAATTTTGCAGATAAGGAAACAGAATCAACGGATGTCTCAGTAATTCATCTTCAATTTCTGCCAGTCGTTTTTCTTTGTTTGGTTTCTCTCCATGAAACTGACTGAAAGTTTTCACTTTGATGCCATGCTTTGCCGTTGTTCCAAGGATTACCGGTTCCACCACCCCGTGGACCTAGGATTAAGCAAATATATTTCATTTCAAGATTGTTATCGGTTTCAGAGCAAGTCCACACATCTAACCAGAAGTTCTCAGCGCATCCAGAGTCTGTGACATCGTGGTTGGGAGCTGCTTTTTATGTTGAGTGACACACTTGATTGTGGTGGCAGGCTGATACGTTGACAGTTAAATGCGACTACGCTACACATATTCGACTCTGTCTATACTGTACTAAACCATACCAGAACTTGACTTCTAATTTCAACTACATAACCCACGCAATCTTATTCCGCCAAGTCGGCTACGGCTACGGCACTCAGCCCTCAAAATTCTGCCAGCAATGAAGCTGTGCTCATCAAACAAAGAAACTCAGTGTTGTGTGCGCAAACGTTGATGGTCCTCACTATCCATCTTCTCTGGTAGCCGCCTTTCGTCCCAAAATTCGCTCCGTTCACCTGTCGTTGCCATGTTCCCTTGTTATACATTCTGTTTGTATTTAGTTTACGGGTGATGAGATTAGTCGAAGTGTTAACATCACACAGCGTTTGCCTTCTTGCTGCTCTAATGAATTGGATCAAGAAAACCCCGTGCTTTAAATCTCATAATGTTTGAAGATTTTCATACACCCGTCAGTTCGACCGCAGTAGATTGACAGAGGGACCGAAGATGGTTCTATTCTCTGAACACAGCGCAACATAAACCAGCAAGCATTTTGGGATAGCTAGAATCTGACACACATCTCTCCATTTTGCAATTGACGGATAACCCGCTGATATCTGGATAACGAACACTATGCATATATCACTCAAAACATTCGCATTCGGTTACTCACCATGTAAATCCTAATTGTTCCATATACCAAAACGAATGTATTCTGACGCTTATGATTCACGGTGAGGATTTTGAGGAATCCGCTGCAAATTGTTGCCATCAAATTAGGATAGATATCCACAGTGTATCTGCCTTTTATTTTCAGCTTAGCAACCAACTCATCGTTTAGGTTTTACTGTGGTATGCACTTGGAAGTATACTGCAAAAATGTTCGCCCAAGCATCGTAAGCAACGAGAATATGAACTGTACTATCTGAACATTAAATAATTCCCATAGTTTCAATTGTCGTTTTTGGTTCAGTACACGGACAATAATTTAGGGAGATCACATCATAGAGTGTTCCAAGATATTACCATGAGGTAAAAAAGCGGTGGAAATATGCTTTCTTCCCCGTGAAACATCTTCCGGTTTTTTCAAGTATTTTGGATACTGGTGAAGTTTTTAAAGTAAACACTGCATGTAAAGTGTTTGACTGTTCTCATCCAAGTCTATCTTCCTTAAATAGGCAGGAAACATAAAAAATACATTGAAATTTCATCAATTCTCTTAGCTACCGAATCCTTTGAAGTGGTATTATTTGAAGCCTATGAGGGCATGGATCTATTTTAAGAACCAACTTATCACAGATTCATAAGAAGGTTACGGAAAGTTGAAAAATTTTACCTATTCCTTATTTCACGCTGAAGGTCTAAAAAAGGATACTTAGCCGAGATTACATTATCAGGCCTCATTGAGGAGGATAGAAAAATAGAGAAAACTGCCTACTGGAACATCGGAACATAGAACTAACCATGAAATATAGAACTTATACCAAGTACACCTTAGCGTGAAACAAACAACAGCAGATTGAGGACGTATGAGAATTAGGAGACAACTTCATCTTATCAGATTTATTCTGTTGGCTAGGTTTGTGAAAACTTCGGCTTGATCTCCTGACGATCTGGCGTTTGAAATTAATGACTGAGGACACTTTCATATCAGAATCCGACAAGTTACTTCGGATAGAGCACACGAGTGAACTAAAACAGTTTTTGCTACAAGTGTTGTATTTCGTTTGACTTAGATTTGACTTATTTTTCTGGTTTGTTGGCTTGCAGTACTTAAGGCAAATTTTGCTCATTCGGGAGTTCAACGTACGCAACGGAACAACTAGATATCTCAATTTAAGCGAACCGATCGGACTTCATTGTGCACAGTGTTTTGACCAACTTTACAGCCTCAAATTATTTTTTAATATTTTTCTTTAAACAACAGTATGTTTTCATCCGCTAAGCTTTAATGTCGACCTCTGATACACAGTTCTTCACGTGGTTTATAACGATGAAACATTCACGTGAAAGTACATATCATCGGAAAGGTCCAGGCGTGTTCAGACAATATGAATAAGTATTCGTCGTCCCGTGCACGCGTGCTAGAACAATTGACAATACGGCAAATTCTTTAAACAAGCAGACCACTTACCACCGATTCCCATAATCTCAACTGTGTCAAGTCCTGTGCCTGCATACTATGCTGCAAAACAATCTGGAGAGAGCACATTGCGCGACGGATCTGTGAACCAATTGGAAATTTTCTTCCACTCCCGCCGCTAAAGACCTGTTCTGGTTATAGTAATCTACCCACCGGATCGCAAACCGATTGAGACAAATTCTCCATCTTGCTGGCTTGCAGATACTACATCGTTACTTGGATGTACTCAGTTGGGTAAGGGGGAGTTTAACTATATGTATAATGGTGCTCATAAGTAGGCAGTCCTTTTTAAGGATGTTGGCATTGCGCCGGTGTCAAAATTTACAAACACTGAAGAAGCATATACGGCTAACTTCAAGTCATAATTCTTCACTAACTATAAGATTGAGTTAACATGATTTCTAATTCCTGTTCAGTCAGCTGGGTAGGTTCATCTTCGGTCTGCGGCTTGCTGAATACCTTTATATACCTCTGTGAGTAGCAGTTTGTCCAATACGTTTCAGACATGATATATATATTCGATCCAGTTTCATGCAAGGTGTTATCTATCGCACAGTATTTCTCAAAAATGAAAAAATTCCCGCCTAGAAAGAAGTTTACGAGATGTAAGTGTTTCATACCAGAAATCCCCAGCGGAGAATTAAATCCCCTTAATTCCCCCAACACAGCACTCTTTTCAGATCAAAGCTAACTTGTTCACTGACTGATCACTTAGCCGAAATAATGGTTTAGTTAGCAATCTTTACGAAATTGATGGGGTAAACTTGACCTGCAGACGATTACAGAACAAAAACTAATACCTGTGTGTTGACTGTTTTCATTTTCCTAACCGCATCGAACGAAATGCCGTCAAGTGACTGCCAGGATATATATGCGATACACAGTGCCCACGACCTCTTGCGAACCTTAGCACGCAGAGATGCTGTAAGCATTCACATGAGAATTGCGATACTTCAGAATGAATAAAATAATCACAATACAGAAAGCAGTAGGCCATATCTGACCAATTTTTTAAAAACTGCTGGAACAGTCAATAACAGTGATATTTCTCACATTGTCCATTAGTCAATCTCTTCTCGGTTGGATCACTTATCATTTGGCTTACGCTTCCAGTTAGACTGTCTGGTACTAAATGACAGTGTATGTGAACATACTCTTTCACAGAACCAAATACTGGGTGATTGTAATCTGGAATGGTTTTTAGCGTTAAATTCTGATAACAGGTATACAGTAGTCTTGTCTAGTTCAGTAGGGGATACACTACCAACCCGTGACAACTGGGTAAATGCCAGATGTTTGCACTGTTTTTCACTGCGCACTCTATTTTAAATGGTTTAAGGAATGTGAACAAGTAGCCTCCAATAGTTGTCTCCGACACAACTGTTTTGAAGATTTCTACGATGTGTAGTTCGAATGAAAATAGTGCGTTTTTCTTTATCGAATTTCGTGGGGGTAATGTGATCGCTCACTCTCAGGAAAAAGTAGCCATCGAACAACTTTTTTGGTCCCCTTAGAGTATGCCTTGTTAAATGAATTTGGATTTGTTTTCGCTAATAAGTTTGCCGTACCTCACTCGTTTATTCTGAGTCTGTACCATCCGGTAGCGACATGATACCTTCCACAAAAACTATTTTCTGGGTCAAAATTTCGATACTGTTAGGTATAATCTGGTAGAATAAGGGGGTTTATCTGTGGTTGCATCCAACTTTCCGTCATTGAATATACTCATTCAAATGAACGAACGAGCTGTGTTAGCGGCTTTAAGGAAAACCTCACGTGACTAATTTACACCAAGTGCACTCAAAATGATGTTGAACTGAGTATTTTAGTCATTTCCTAAAGCCCTTAATGTTATGTTTGCAAAATGAAATTTGTCATTTTAGGCGGCGAAAATGGTATTCGAATACCACACATCACTGAAAACACTGAATGCAGTTAGGTTCTCCCTGTTCTATGAGACCGAAAACCGGAATATATTTGAGCACTTCGAATGTTTTGTCAGATGTTTACACATCGCTTACAATCAGGATCACAGCTCAATGATATTTTGGTAAATGGGTATGTTCTGGGAATGAATCACCCAAACACCGGGCAATCGAATTAGCAGTGTCTTGTTTTGTATGCAATAAGGCGTCATTCCATGTTCTTCAGGCTGCACAAAATGTCCTCGGTTACAGTTTGAGCAGAAACGCCATAGGCCTTACATTTCAGGTGCTATCCCTAGTGATGTCTACTCGTTTGAACATTTGAAGATTATCATTAGCAAATGACTGGAGCAGAGAGGGCGGATTCTGTGGTGGGTACCGAGGTACATGTTCAATTGTAAGTGATGTTCACCCTATTTCAACTAATTCCCTTTCTTCTGATTGATACTCAAACTCTCATTCAGCACGTTCAACGGTTCTTGTATTTTCGAGTTAAGAGGTTCTAATAGTTGGATCGTGAGCCTTGGCCAACAAAAGCAGCTCCGTTTCCTCATACTACGACAGTCATGTAACCTAAACTTTATTTTCAAGTGAATGCGTCTCAGTATTTTATGTGATAATGTAGTCACGCGTAACACGAGAGTAATGTAACAAGGTCAGTAAGGGTACCCAATAGGAAAGCGGCTGGAATTGATTTCCTAGCCCCAAAAGAAATTTGCGCTGCTGACGAAATGCGACAAAAAGGAAACAGGGGTCTGATGCTTCTTTTCGAAGGAAGTGTTAAAAGTGCTTAAGTGAATGCAAAAGATGCGATCTTTTAAAAATGTACCTTTTTTAAACCTCACATACTTGCCCTGAGCTCATTCGGGAACAACCTTAGGCCTTAGAAACCTACCAGAGCGTAAGCAATGTATTCTCCTTAGTGACATTAACTAATTGTTTCGTGGTTTGTTAGATACTTGCGAGGTAGTTACCGTTTGTGTTCCATGTAGAGCTTATCCAAAAGCCACAAAACCACGTCACACATCATACACCAAATTGTGCGGAACTCAATCCCGACATTACATATATACCTGTCTCCAAAGTGAACAGTACACTGGTGACAGTTAGGTAGAATCTATTCGCATGTTGCAAAGTGATGGTTGAATGATGCACTCTATATCAAGTCCCCGAGATTAATTTGAGAACGATTTGATTCCCAAAACTTTCCAACACTGTTCAGCCATGTAGTCTACTGACAGCTGGTAACGAACGTACAACTGACGCTCTTAGCTTGGAAACGCATGACTTAGTGAGTGTGAGAAGGAGAGTCATTAGAAGAGCCGTAGACATGTTGACAATGTATCCTGGTTTGGTGGGGATATTTGGCTAATTGCTACTGTGATTCGGTCACCTGAACAACACTTTACTTCCAATTAAGAACCACATTTTCTTTAACCGTGCTGACGGCTTAACACCGATAAGTCGGAAAACAAATTCTCAATAGGCCCGGCTTACAAGTATGTTGTATGTACATTGGACTGAGTTGTCCACATCTTCGGCCGGAGAATAAAAGTTTATCAAATTCAAAGACTTACATCACCGATGCCTAAACTACAGGGGAGCCCTCATTACACGACTGCTGATTGCTTATTGGGCATACTCTTACAGATTGCAAATTTGAAATGTCAGCTTCCGTGTTCGGCATCAACGTGACAACACACAAAATGTGTTTATTTACGGTCACTATGTCTTCATGGATATTAACCGTCCAGTATAAATTTTCCTCAGCGATACAAAACCAGAATGGTACGAGAAAAAATTCATCCTTCTGTCATAACCACATAGTCCAACACAACCACGGGAAATCAGCTTTTCTAGGCGTTGCTAGCAAAAATAATGGGATTGAACGTTTATCCGCTTTAAAATAATATCTTACCATCGGTTACGAAAATCGTCCTAAACAAAGTCTTACCTTCACAGAGTCTTTTTTCTTGAAGCCATCATCGATAAAAATGTGACACTCACTGTTTGGCCTTGCGCCTCGCAGTTTTGCTGATTGTTCTGTTCGTTCCAATCCTTTGGCTCTGCTCTTGATTGATAACGAGTGAAACTTAAGTTCATGCGTTCGTCCCGCTTGAGTGGACATGCCCAACAATGGTGTCTGATCACGGTATCAAGATACCAAAGTCTGCCGAATAATGTGTTCGGTGACATTCGAAACGGAACATAAATATTATAACCGGCTCAAATGCTGGCGTATTTTGAGTTCCCCGCTGTGCCTACGTGAACCACTTTGCGTCAGGTCATTTGAGGTGCACGTATACCAACAATCTTCAGACGAGTGGCACAACTTAATTTTGATAATATATGGGCAGCAGTCCTGCTGAATCGCTTGATGAAATCTTTGTTCTGGTAACAATGAAATCGATATCTCTCGTAGTGTCGCGACTGAACAGTGGAATGATACACCGCAATTACTTGTGACCGTTACGTCTGTGTATGCGAGCATAAGTGTGTAAATAGGAATGTGTTCAGATGTGAACAAATTTGATGTGCGCTGCAGCCGACCAGCATATATTTAAACCTTGAGAGAATAAACCAGGCAACGAAGTTTGAAGCCAATTAGAAGACCTATAGAGTAACATTAACAAGTTAATTCTAACGGAAAACATATTTTCCAGGTTTAGGATTCACAAAATTCGTCAAGATGGTGCATAGTATCCTGGTTCGGTTGTGTGAGTCATACAATGCGCGGGACATACTGAGTCAGCATAGAGGTTTTACACATTCAGATAACTGTAACGTACGTTTACTAAGTGCTGCCGATATGTGTATCAAATATTATACGGTAGGAATATCGCACCTTCTGATCACACACGGAAGCGTAGCAAATACTGAACAAATGAACAGAGCTACACGTCATAAATCATGCTTTACGGGATTCGGCCGACCGATAAGAATGAGAAATATATGGGAGTGAAGGTAACCGGGATAGTCACGATTTCAAAACTGGTGGCTTTTGATCAGGTATGAAAATTTTGATGATTGTCAGTCCAAGTCTGGGATGTTATTCCTGCTGCCTTAGTGAATAGCAAGTCGCCTCAAACCTATCATCGAAGTTTATTTTCCAGAGTTTTACAATTTGCAATCAATTACCGAATAAATCTTCACAACCACACATTGCTGGCTTGACATTCGTATCCCAGATTCACCTGTCACCAATGCCATCTCCTTTTTTCCGTTTTTATTTATATGGTGGTCACAAGCTGTCTTCGCAAGATCTCACTGAATCAGTGGCCTCCTTCATACCCCTTTGCAAGATAGTAATTTGGATTCCTATGGCGAGATGGCACACACAACAAACCTCAAATTTGCGCCCAGAAACAGTGTGTCTTAGGCGCTTGGCCAAGATTCATTCGGACCCCGTCCAAACTATTACCAATAGGTTTAAAATCTGGTAGGTTTTGTTAAGAAGACGTCACGTTTTTATGGAAATAGAGTTACGTCAAGGGGGACCGCACGCGCTCCGTTCGTTTATGGAGGTGTTGAATGAACCTCTCTTGCGTTTTTAATATTGAATTTTCCCTGACTATACTCAGAAGCCAGGTATATGACCTAGTGTTCGAAAAAGTGTTATACCATCGGCTCCCTCGATAAACACTTTGACAATCAGGCTGAAAAGTCTACGGTATAATTTCCTTGAAATCGGTTCGACCATGAACCACTAGAAGATCAAATGGATCCACATAACATTGGACGAGTGTGTTGCTTAGTTTGACGATCGACAGTTGAAAGTAACTGAAAATGTCGTGGAACTGGATGTTGAGCATTAGGGTCGGCAAAAAGTTCTCGGGTGTGACAGGTGGCTACCTGGCATTCTTAGTAAATGACCTACCAGTCACAATCGATGAAATTGTAAGAAGTGAACAAGAGAACTCTTTTGACAGTCACTACCACATAACCGCTTTCTAAATTCTTCGTTACTTACTCGCTGGTACCACCCGATACGAATGCAGTTACCAGTGGCCAGATACCTGAAGACGGTTCACATCTTCCACACTGAGTGGCTACTTTCCCAGCTGTCTTATACGAGCCCCTCAAGCATCAGAGTTACTTCTCTGTCTCCACAAACGCCCAAGTTTGGCGAATATCGCCTCAGCATCAGAGGTACGTGCCTCTATTTCAATCCTTGTGCCTCCATCGCTGCGGTTGATACAGCTTCTCAAAAACACAAAGCGGTCAGCAACCACCATAGCTTCATTAACCTACAGTAAGTCTCAAAGTATCACTCTATATCCTAGGCCAGAAAATATCTTTTAACAACTGAACAGCTTCCGCCAACCGTGTTGCTTGAACGATATCAATCAATCATACCTTGCTGTCCTAATCGAAATCAGTCTATTCCACCAGGTCGACTACCCGCGAACGCCGCAGACGATTTTCATCATTTTGTTCATGAAAAAATTAAACGAAAATTGTGAAACTGAATAGCCTTGAACTATGCCGCTTTTGATACCGAAACTCTCAGACAGTTATCACAATATTACTTTGTCCGGTCAGTGATTCTCACGCCCAGGTACGCCTCTCATGCTAACGCGGTTGTGAAGTCGTAATGTGAAGACAGACTAATCTGCAAACAATTAATTTAATTGTTTGTCAGTCGTGCAGATTTTCACAAATAGAAGTCAAGTCAATAAGGAGATGATTGTGCGAAAAATTTGGCGAATCCGCCTGTCAGCCACCGAAGAAGATGAACGTCCACAGGAACTCTCTGTGACCTTTGAAATTCAAACATGCGTTTAGGCAGATATGTGCCAGTGTCAATAGTAACGACTGCATCATTGGTATCTAACAGAATATGGCGAACAACAAACGTGACGTAGCCTATAGCGTAGCAACTGTGTTAACTGATCTGGGACACTAGCGTGGTTACTGTAAGTCTAGACTCAAAGAGTTACACCAAAATAGAAGCCACCAATCCTCAGAGATTTAAAAATTCAGTGAATTCAGAAGGTCTTGCCACACAGTTCGTACTGAACAATCAATAGGTTGAATCATGTGTACAAAGCTCTACTAATATACTAACGGCTTCAAAGACACTTGCATCTGAGCGATTCTAACATTATAGATCAGTCCCCTGATCGAATACACGTTTATTGTAAGGAAAAGCTGCAAGTGTTGAATAGTGGTACAAACAATTCTGCTCCAGAATTTGATGGAGTTGAAATTTGGTCAATACATCCTCGTCCAGGACAAAAATCTGCCTTTCCTTTCTTCTTGTCTGCTTTCACGCCTTAATTCTTTTAATTTAAGTGTTTTTCTCTCATGAGTAGAGCGTTTTGCTTGCTACACATTTTGCTTTGAAAATAGATGGCACGATCTGGAACCAGAGACTACTCAGGTTTTCCAGGTGAATACTGTTCTGCTTGCATCCTTAGATTGTTTTGACAATTTTGGTTCACCATCGGTCTCACCTCTCAACCATTAGTTACGGTCACTGGGCCGGTTGCCCAGCAAATGTATGGAAAAAACTACAACGTACCAGCTCGACGTATGAATCCAAGCTTATGTCCCCATGAGAAAGATAGTTCTGAACGTAGCCACTCCACCTACGTCTGGTCTGGTTGAGTCTAGGTTTGATGTCGAAAGAAATATCACCGACTCAAACTGTGTCCAAAACTGATAGTTATTATAAATAGATTGTGATCGGCGCAAACGCCGCCCGCCATTATCCGAGTGATGTGATATCAGCCAACACCTTAAACTCAAACGAGACTCGGCCCCAAAAGACGATCCACGTGGGCGCTCAAATCTCCGGCCAGAGTCACTGCACCAGAATCACTTGTCGACTGAAGGACAGCGACAAGATAGGCCAGGTGGAGCACGTGTAGACAATGAGAAGATTGTTAAAGATTTTACTCTTAAGGTTGGTCTTATTAAAAGCTGCCAAGTGAGTGGCACAGAGTTTACTGCCAGTTGGAATCAAATGGACCAGTGTGGCTCTAACACACGTCTTATGGACGTTATCAACTCCAGACCGACCGAAAAAATGGCTTTGTAGTATTTCGAAGCGTCCCACCAGAGTTGGGTAAACATTGCGGGAGCAGTCAATTCTATAAGTTGACTACTGTTCCACATTTTAGCCTCTGAAAAGCATCAGAGAGAGACATTCTACGAGCATAACATCCTTGCGGAAGCGGCCTGATGGTGTATTTCCCATGTAGCACACTGCCAGCCGGAATATGTCGGTATCATACGACTTTCGGCCGACTATGACTAAAACGTTGAAAATAACATCCTCACTAATTCACTGTGTCATAATTAAAAGTCATTTATTTTTAATTCTAACAATGTGCCATTATTTCCACATCTGGATGGGTTTGTTCAAACGCAGTCGTAATTTCAGACTTTTTCTTATGGCTGTGCTGTCGCGGTCGCTTAGGAAAATGTAGAGGAGCTTGGACGTTCTTGTTTATACTCAAGAATATGGATGCGATTGACTTCTTTTTTATATCCCAATAGAGAAACTGGAAAGAGTACTTTCAGACTGTTATTTCACTTCTGCTCTGTCCCAAGCAGTTACAGTGATGTGGAATTTCAAACATCTACAAAACTTGTGTTATTAGGCCTCATGTTGGAATTTTGTTCAAGTCTGGAAGGGCACGCTCAGGTTATTCGATATGAACCAACAAATGTTTGTAGCATTAGTGAAATGCCTAGACAGAATACAGTAAGTCAGTTTTGCTTCACTTTTGTGCCATTCAAATTATTTACGAAGATGGGCTACTTCTAGATCATACTTGCACATCATTTCCCTTCAATTCTTTCCTCTGTTTCAATTCCCCGTGAATGTTGTGCAAGCAGTCGAGTTGCTGGCGAATGGAATCTGACTGTTCTGGTGTGCAACTTTGGTGGCGGACTACGTGGACGTGTCTGATGGATAATAATTTTAAAAGACGGTAAATAATTTCTTTCACATTCGCAGGTTTTTTTTGAAATTTAGCTGAGGGGTTTGAGAAGTTTCGAAAGCGTTGGAACTGAACATCAAAAGTGTTCTCAATGAAATCGTCCATTTTAGAAAGCCTAAGAAAGCACTGCCCGCCGGACCGCACCGTAGCCGGCGGGCGGCCAGTGTGAGCTTCACTCCATTCCGCTACTTGAACTGTTTCAGACTGAGAACAATGAATGCAAATTTATTAAGTCACACTGTGTACATGGACAGAAGACAAGGAGGCAGATGTGTATGTGGCAAGATTTGGGTCTCACATGAACAATGATAATATGACTGGTTATACGTACTGTGGGTGTTGTACAGTAATCATTAGGAGTGGTTATCTGAAGAGAAATGAAGGTTAAATTGGGCAGGACAGTCAGGAAAACGGCTAAGGCACCATAGTTTCACTAATCCATCCTGTTGTACACAGCAGTTGGTACGATCCGATTTTAACTATGGGAAGGCCAATGCGGTGTAGACTAATCATGTGAATGTCCGCAGATTCTTTGGACCGAGGTGCTTCAAGGAATTACGGTCTTAGAAGGGAGAAAAGCTAGGGCTTGCAAAGGGCTAGTGGGTAGAAAATTGTGAAAACCAGTGAATTTTATGCAAAATGATGCTAGCGTTCTTCCACCCGAAATCTATAGGACCATGAGACAGGTTCGTCACGTTCTTTTCTATCGACTTACTCAATATGAGTGACTCTGTCAGTTTGTTCATCACACCATCCGTTTTACCCACTGGATCGTCAAGATGTAGAAACAGTCGAACTGTCTAGTCTCGTTCTCACTAGACCGGTGATGATAAAAAGGCAAATTAATGATCCGTTTATCGCTTGAGTATTTGCAAATGTGATGCAGTTCTAATCTCCTGAACCTCTATCATTGAAAATCGTGGCATCACCCTTAATGAAAACTCCCGGTCAGAGTGTCGTTGTTTAGGTTGTCGGTCTAGCCTCTGTACCAAAGTAAACCAAACGGCCTTCGTGAACCTAGAGAGGTTGTTCGAGAATTGTAGTGGCAGACATTTCAGAAGGGGAGATTGTATGTTCTGATTGAAAGTGGTGAACTCGAAGTGAGTCGATTTATTTATTATAACTAATCAGAAATTAGCCAACTTGGAGCAGGTAAAGTCTTTCGGTTTCAGCCGTACCGATGCGTCGACAACTTGTACCTTATTTTATCTAGCGGCAATCAGCCTTGTGGCATTTTCTTAGCTTCTGGCAACGAGCACGCTGTGTTGTTTATTTCTGCCCCATAAGAAAGCTTTTCACAGACTGCCTATTTACCAACATGAGTGCGCCATATGGAGCATTATTTTTCCGAAAGTTTGGCAAATTATGGTGAGAATTTTTGTTTGCTGACCTGGTTTATTATTGCATGCGGTTATCTCGGCGGCCGGTCAGCGTGCTGCAATGACATGGCTACCTAAATTGTGCCAACTTTTATATACATCTCTTTTAATCGTTTGATTTTGTTCCGCATCGGGTTTTCGTAAATCCTTTTTTATGGTTGAATATATGTTGATTCGTGTCAGAGTCTGATTGATTGCGCTCAACGTTATCCAGCACTTTCATAATGAACCACTGTTTATTGATGTATACAATTTTCAAACAACTTGCTACTGTACAGAGGGTTATACATCACTGGACAACAGATGAGTGGAGTGGTTTACTGATGGCAGTCCTCGCAGTTCATACCTGGATACTCTGGCAAGATTGGTCACTGTAAAACATCCTGCACAATATAGCTTGCACGGATCAGATAGGGATGGAGGTACAACTTACTTTCCAGATTAGTTGTGAAAATCAACACTCTCTCCTTGACCTCAAGCCGTTGATCGTCTTCTACACGATCTTTTCACGTTTGCCATCATCGTTTCTAGCTCTACATAAGTGGAAAAAGTACGGAGCACCTAGTATAAATTCTTTCTTAAAAGGGTGAAGTTTCTCTTGTAATTTGTCCTGAGCTCCATTACTGGGCTTATCGGCTTATCGGTCCGCCTTACACATTTCAATCGATCGCTGTTCAAGGTGCTGTTTATCAAGCTCGCCAGTCAGTTGAATGAGCAAGTGACACACACGTGATCAAACAACGCAACAAACTGCTCAGTTAACTACAGATGACTAGATTTCAACCAACAGAGTGAACTACGAGCGACAGCGACGTAACTTTCGTGTCAGGTCCGTGTCACTTAATCGGCGCCAACTGATGTCGTGGTGACCTTGACTCAACGGCATAATACTATCCAGTGGTAAAGGCTGTCATATTTGGATGTCCAGACACATTTAAGCCAGTTTTCTCACCTGTTACAGTGGGCTAAACTATGTGAAACTTCAAGAAAGCTAACCGAGATGTATATATCTAGGCGAAGCTCCTCAGGAGCTGACAGAGCTGATTGAAAAACACTCAAAATAATTCACAACGTAAGCTATCAGGTTTTCAAATACCATGGATCCACAACGATTTGTCATACAATACACGTAACAGTTCCCGATACAATACAATTATAACCGGTGTGAAACACGGAGTCTTCCTCTGATGAGGTTGACGCAACAAAGAGGCCGAACGTGTAGGTGCTATGTAATCATCGACTAGCATAATTCAGGTAGAATTCAGCCAATGGGCAACAAAGCGAGCACAATCCGATGATTGAGGAATAATTACAAGTTATCAAACGGAATACCGCTGTAAATTACTAGGCGTGTGCCAGTATAATCATTATTATTAAACACTTGTCCTGTACTAAAGGGTATACGGTACCCAGATGGCTTGACGTATTTTTTTAATGTATTTGATGGGAATCAGGTTCTTCCTCTTTCACACAGTGACTGCACATTACAGCAGATTGTGAATGCAAACGGTAGTGCTTATAACTTGCCAGGTTATGACTAAATACAGTCGAAACCACGAAGTTTCGATAACAGTGATTAACTCCACAAAATTAGAACCGTGATAGTGACAGTACTCACTAATGTAACATGAAAAATACACCTGTCAATGAAAATTATTTTGGCCTAACAAATGAAAAAGGCAGCGGTCAATTATTGCTTACCATTGTGCTGTAATTACTGAGAGTGTCGAAGAAAGAGCAGAATGCGATGGTTCAAAATTCGTTAGAGTTGGAAGCATTAGGTCGGGTGAATGGGTTTCAGTTTCAAGTAATGCTCAGAAGACAGTGGGGAGCATGCTGCATTGAATTCTGATGGACTCCGTGGAAAAAGGTTTTCATGGTATATTATGAAATACTGGCAGGATTTATCGATACTGCTAAAAACAGAACATAATACAGTTATAACTGTTGATTTCGTTGAGGTGTGTTACATCGATTCTGAGATTGCTGAACTTTGACCAGTGTTGAGAAGTGGTCCTACAGCTAACTGTCTTCCTTAAATAAAATGCACTGGTCATGTTCATTCTTACATCTCCTGCAGCTGCCGTTTTTCTTACTTCTACTCACTCTGATTCCTGTAAATCTCCAAACGCCACAATTAGGCATCCTAATTCTCCAATTTTCCCTCAATAACATGTATCCCCCATCGTTTCACGATACGTGAACACCCTTTTCCCTCTAACTCAACAAATGACCGTTTGTTTGAGCTAGCTGAAATCCGTTTTTTAATCTTCCCCCATTATTGAGTGGTATCTATTGTAACGCGCAGTCGAAATCAGCATGTTCATATGGACTAGATTTGAATTGCGCAACAGAGCGTGCTGCTGTGTTGTTGACACCGTTTTAGTTTTCGTCATCGTCAGTCGTGCACGTGGACTGCTGGGTCTTTGGCTCATATTTGTTTGCGTTGTTTCCACTTACATGGCTGTTGTTGAGACCGTTAGTTCAGAACAGGGCTGTCCCCAAATTTGGTCAGCGAGTGTAGCAAGCACTCAGAGCCAGAAGACAGCTTGTATGATACATTAGTTGTCTATTTTTTAGCGCAGGCACATTCTTTGTTCAAGGTTCGAGGATTTCCCAAATTCCAGATGAGGGATCGGATTTTTCTGTATATTTCTTCAGTTAGCACCATACCAAATCCACCTTTTACGGGCGAATTCCCGCTAACCGTCCAAAGATAGATTATCTTTGCCGTTGGATAGTGTGAAAGGCATCTATTGGATCAACAGCTTACGCACACCTCGGTGTGTACTCGGGTTTCTATTAAACGATTCAACGCTCATTGTCTTCATTTCTTCGTTCTTCATTGATTCTTCTCACATTCGATATCTTCTTTGTAGTGATTGCAATCCTTTCTTGTAAGAACTTTCACGGCCATTACGTGCGCGACAAATACTTCCAATCACTAACGTTGATATCGAGACATCGTTCATTTATCGAATCATTTTCCCGTACACTTTGCTTTTCCTCATTCCTCAGTGCCGTACCTATGTTTCTGTGTGCCTCGGTTCCATTTGCACTTCACCACGTTGCCAGTGCCAACGGTTAGATTTCTACATGTTCACGTTAATCGATAGCCTCAAAAATTGTGTTAGATGCATTGAATATCAATGTTTTTGTTGTTTTCTTCCATTTAGTTTTCCGATTCTCAAAGATTACTCGGTACTTTACCAATAAGAAGCTCGCCGTTACCACCTTCTCACTTTCTGGAGCGGAATTTGTTGCTCAGCGGATTCAAAATTTGTAGACGTTCAGTGCATTACAGAGGCGATTCTTCTAAATCCAGCCCATCGATACAGGTTGTGAGTTGATAAGGCAAAGCTCGATGAACCACTAAATGTCCGAAATTAACAGTCTGCAGTCGTTTTTTCTTGCGGTACTAACATCGCCACTTTGGGGAATGAAGTTATTTTATTGGCGAATCCTGGTAGGCCTTTTTTCCATCCACTTCAAATCGAATGGGACGAGGGTGAGCAAGCGGTGAAAGACATGTCGTCGCGAATCACATCTGTTCAGGCAATGCGCGATCTGTATGGTCAGTGTGCATTCCGTAAATACTATGTTATTCAGTTTTTCTAGTGAATACCAGTGCAATAGTTCTTTCTACTCCTGACGCAGTGAGATTGTCCTCTATTCAACCGAAGTCCCTCACGGCTGTTGATTTGGAGCTGCTGTCCATGTTGCTGAAGCCACTGGTTCCTGACTTGCCTTTATGCCCTCAGAACCATCGGTAACATACCATATAGGAAGAAACTGGACTCCACAGGTGTCCACAGAATGTGCATAAAAAGCACCTTTTCAGAGACGGTGACTGATTGACTTCGCAAGTTAACGCTGATGGGCTACCTGTTTTTCAATACTCAGGTGAAAATAGTGTGATCTATACTTGTTCGCATTCCTCAGTCGTCTGCCAGTTATCTATTTGTGGTTGGCCCTTGTTGTGCGGGTTGTCCTTCATAAACTTTGGACATGTATATTAGTGAATTTTTCACAAAGACCGAAGATATTCTGATAAACCAGCCTCCATTAGAAGTGCTCGAACAACAGTTTCGTGATGCTCCATTCCATTATCTGTGACACCTATTGGTAGTTCCACATGTAGATTGAAAGGTCACACCGCCTACATAGTTGAAGAGGTCCAAACAGAACGGTGTTTAATATGAAATTGGAAGAATGGCCTTTTTGGTATTTGTGCAGGAAATGAAAACGGATTTCAGTCTTCCGGGGGAAAATTTGACGATAAAAATAATGTTGGTTAAGCTCCTTTGATTGGACTGCCTAATGACATGACATCACAACTTTCATTTGGTCCTATGCCCCTAGTATTGGTCGGCGTTGCTAGGCGTGTGATTTGGATTTAGCGTCCGACCGAAAGCGCTCACGATGATCGCCTTTCAGCAAGTATGCAGAATGCTATCGATATCAACTTCCCCGTCGTATAAAAATGTCTCACGATAGACTGGCCAGGAAATGTCCCTTTGTTTTATATGAGAGGTGGAAGACCACCGAAGTCAGGCAGTCCCTTTTGTATTTGTGAACAGCTATTCCGAAAATGTTTACGAAACGTGTGTTAGGAGAAATTTCTGAAATTATTTTTATCCATGTACACTGTTTCCCACTCTCCGCACTTATCATTTGTTCACACTGACCGTTATCCCATACGGAAATCGGCTAATCAGTTTGCTTTTTTGTATGGTGCTGAACAATTTGTGTATAACATGCACTACTAATCTCTTTTGAGTGACGCTGTTCAACAACTCGGTCCACTGCATTTGTAGTGTTCAGAGTTAGCGGTTACATTTCATATGTTGACTTCGTTCGTGGTGCACACACGCATTCGTTAACTTAAGCTGTATTTTTTTAAAAACATGGTTATCAATTGTTTCAGTTCGACGGGCTATGACAACAAGAAGGGGGAGTCTTCGCCCAACCCCTCCTCCCGAATTTAAGTGGACTGTTGGTTGGTACATTAATTGCGAGTGAAAATATCCCCGCTCCGCGTACCTGTCCATCCACCAACCTCCAACAAATTGCCATCCCACACCGCGTGTATAATTGTGTTCGACGTCTTCTCAAACTATTTTCTTGTGTTGTTTTCAACTCAACAGATCCTAACTATTCAGTGAATCGTTCCACTTTTATCTCCTCACATTATTCCTACGCATACCCCGTCGGCCTTCGCTACCGTCACAGTTTTCCCGGTGTTTTCACATCGGGTAATTTTGGCCGTTTGGTTGATGAGGCCATCATAACGGAGATTCTTAGATGTGACGTATTGACCCAAGTTATCGTTTATTGTTTCATCATCATTTGTCTTATGTAACCGTTCATTAGAGCAGAGAGGACATATTGCGACGTGTCAACATTTCGACTACTCTCATCAGTCACAAACGTGAAACGTGTTACTTATGTACATCACACACATAAGGGCAAACAAGGGGACTAAACGCATCTACATGCACATTAAGTGTCGCTTAGTCACGATCATGGCAACCGTAAAGGTTTCTGAATTACTTCTGTGCACACAACGCCAGCTTGTAAGTTCGGACAAGCATCACTTCACAGAGACCAGTAACCTCGGGATTCGACTGAGTAAAAATACCATGGAAGAGTTTGATGGGTCAACTTGGTGACCTGTCGTCATGAGGGGTTCCAAAATCGATGACGTCGAATTTCGAACAGTCGGTTCACCAAGTTGAGGACAGTGTGTTATCACTTGTTTCAACCAATCCTTGGTGCTTACTGATGAGTAGTCGGGGATTCGGTTTATTTTCAAGTTGACCATCACTCACAGTTGATCGCAGCGTTCGCATTCAGACGGACTTTGCAGCCAGCCTCTTTCGAACTTCTATCTGAATGCGGAAGCTGCGATCAAATATGAGTGATGGTCAACTTGAAAATCCGGAATGCGTTCAAAGTGGTCGGAAGATGCAACAGAGCTCACACTCAATGTTCACACTGGACACTCCGATGGCCAACTGTTTATTTTGCTTTTGGGTGGAATCACCCTCGTACACTCGCTCGGAGAGGTAACGCAGGTCACTGACGAAGTAACTGACCCTTCTAGCCGGCTGTTGTCTTTTACCTTGAAACGGTCACCCCCGTTTCGCTAGGAGCATAAACGTGTCAAACAATCGACGGAGTTCTGGATGGAAAACCTCAGAGAGATCGGTTTCTGCTAACTGGCTGTTCAAAAGAAAATCCAGCTCCCCGCCTGACAGAGCACAGAGAGGCGTTTTTATGCCGAACCGAAAAAATTGTTTGGCCTACAGCTTTGCCATGCTCCCTCACAATCGATACGGCATCTCAAAAACAAACTGTTCCGACATCGACAAGAGGTTCCGCAGCCGCCTTCCGGCACAGAAACAGACTTTCAGCCGCCTTCATGAGGTTGATTACTGTCTTTTGCTTCGTGTCGGTTGGGCATTCTTCGCTGGAGTCTTGATCACCCTCCGCTTGCCTTCTTGCTATTATACTGTGATGAACATGACTTATATGCCTCGTCTCCTTTTGTTGTCCAATTTTTTTATTAAGCTAATATTCTGTATAAGTGTAAAACATACGATTAAACAATATACATTCTGTGTTATTGTGTCTGATAGTCTTGTGCACTCCTTATACGTCCAATCCTTATCCTATATAGTTCAACTTTAATTACAACATTTGGCGTCGCGCTTTCACAATGGATCAATTATCTACTAATTGAACGAATCAGCTATTTGCTGATTAAAATGCTTGAGAAGTGGAAGACTATTCGGAGAGGTTTGACATTTGGTTTCTCACAAAATCTGATTTGAACGAGAAGAAAAAATTTGCTTTCTCCCTGCATTTCGTTGCCATGGAAGCTTATGTACTTATCCAAAGCTTGGCTTTCCCGAAGTCACCAATCAATAGTTCTCATCCGGTGCTAAAGAAAGCACTTCTTCGACACTTCAAACCGGGTGATTTCGCAGCATTTGCAAGAGTTAAGTTCAATGTGTTAATCCGGTCAGAATCTCAATCGGTACGTGATTTCGTCTTACAACTGCAAGCACAAGTAGCTAAGTGTGAATATGACATTCAGTTAGAGGATCAGCTACGTGATCGACCGACTGCTGGTGTTAACCTACCAGAGTTACAAAAGAAACTTCTCTTGCATTATGATCAGGGGATTCAGATTATTCGTAAAGTATGTGGACAGTATGAGGATGTAAAAGTGTAGCGACTATAATAAATGATATTTTGATAGTCGCATTCATCTGTACATTTTCTATGATTTTGATGTTGTACCTACTTTTGTTTTATTCAAGCTACACAATTTGTAACATCCGTCCCGGGGCTAACACACAACTCGCTCCGTGCCTCGCTAGCTTGACGCGCCTCTCTGTACTCTCTATTTTCCAGGGTCGGTAATAATATACGAAGTCAACGCGCTGAGACTTGGCTTTTCACTGTCGATCGATTGTCGATAGTGCTAACTGACAGGGTTGTATTTTGTTGGATCAGTTCCAACAAAAGACGTTGTGAAGATTACTGAAGTTGTTCTGTGCAATTATTTCAAAGACAATAATCCACTGCCGAAACAAGATAACACATTCAAACCGCTCACTGATTCCCGTGCGTCATGATCATTCGTTCAGCCTTCTAAAGAAAGTAATCCGAAATCACTACCACGACAATTTCTGGAATGCGCATCATGTGGACGCAATCGTTCCCGGCATTCTTGTCCACAAAGAAAGACAAAGTACAAAAACTGTGGCGAAGTGGGTCATATCCGGTCGGTATGTGAGTTCAGACGTTTATGTCACTTAACGACAAACTCCAACTTGGACGTACAATCACAGACTGATAACATTTCTACTCTCTGTATCTATTTTGCCCTAAAACATTTCCCATGTTTTGAAAACATTAGTGTCTGCTTCTGACAATAGTCACGATCTCATTGTTGACACCGGTAGTGTTGGGTCGATAATCTCGCGCAGAGACCTGGCTGTATTTTATCCTGATGATACTCTGTAGCCTACACAAGTTAATATTCGTGGTATTACTGGTCATTCACAGCCTGTTGTAGGCTGCTGCACCGCATTGGAGAAGTTGCATGGTGCTGTCCCGATTGATTGTCAACTTCCAGTTTCAAGCTCAGGCCCTTCTATTCTTGGACTTAAAGTTTTACGAGTGCTACATTCTGAAATTTCCCTACTGACGTCAGTAAATGAAGCTGACATTAAACAACTTTTAATGAACTGCTGCAAAGCCACAGGAATAGCAAAGGTGAAACTTGTAGCGACCTTGATTGTTTATGGCTAACTGCGTTGAAGTTACAGTTAGCATTTGTACTCTCTCCCTTCCACCACATTTTGTATGCGGTTAAACGTTTGTTTGAACGAGTATGGTTACCGGCAGACCACCCGCGCACTCGAACGTTTTTGCTCCGGTGCCTGCTCGCGTGACGTTTTGTCGTGTTAACGTTTCATCTCGCTCTTCGCTCGCTCTCGTCGATTTTACGTGTCGACAATATATTTCTCGTCTACTCGTTGCGTTGTTCGTAAGTGATCGGCCATAGCCCGTCTGAACTCTACAAACTTGAGGCTTCTCGAGACTCAGACTTTCCTAAGAAACGAATCATTCCATTTGTTTTCCGAAAACCTGTGCGCGAAGAATTGCAACCCATATGGGACAAAGAAGTAATAACACCTGTTAACTCGTCAAACTGGTCGACTACAACAGTGACATTATTAAAGGTTGATCGGATTACGCCGAGAATTTGTTGTGTCTATAGGTTTACGTTGAATACACGCCTAGTAAAACGTACCAGCACAACAGGAACATGATGACTTACCGTATCGTTTGTCAGGCTTTAAGGTCTTTCTAAAAATTGATTTAAAGGAGGCTGACCTACAAATACCACCGGATGAATTGTAACGCAACTGGACTGTGATTAGCGCACCATTCGGTCTGCACCGACACAATTTTCTACCTTTTGGTTCAAACGTTTCGCCATCTGTATTCCGGGATGTCATGAATACAATTGTCGGAGATTTAGATGGCATTGAAACCTATCAAAATGATGTTATTGTTCATGCCCTTGATAAGCTTACCTATGATCATCGTCCTCTTTCTCTACTGTGAAGACTTTTCGACTGCAATATGGCCGTTAACCCAAAAACAGTATAACTATTCAGACTCTTCTCTCTCATGCCTTGGCTACGTCGTTGATAGCTATGGCTTCAAACCAGATTCGCAACGCTTAGACCCATTAGTGAATGCGCCCTTACCGGCTAACATTCATAAACTCCGTTCTATTTCGGATACACTCCAATATTACTCACGGTTTATTCCGAAATCAACAGTTTTTATTGGTCCACTGTGATGATTGTCATTGAACATATACTTTCACGTTAATTATTGAGGTTCAGGTTGTACTCTTGTGATAAGGCGCGTAATTCTAATACAAGCGTTTGACTGTTGTTCATTCGTTGTATTCTGCTCACTTCGGATATACCAGTTACAGGTCTCATGTTGAGTTATATATATATATATTCACGAAACATCACATTGGCGTCGCGGCAGTCTTCAACAATGAATCCTATGCTCCTCGAAACTTTGGACATTCATTTATCCCCTCGTGATACTGAGTATTATTTTGAACGATTTGATCTATGGTGTAGGACCGTATCCAGCTTAAATGAGGAGACAAAATCAGCTTCGTTCCTCTCAAGAGTAGGAAAAGAGGCCTTCTGTCTTCTGAAGAATTTATCTCATCCAGATTCGCTGATGGATCTCACATACGAGCGCATAAAGAAAACACTACTCGGTCATGTCACTCCTGTAAATTTGGAGGTCGCCGAACGAGCCAAATTCAATATCATGAAGCGCTAACCGAATCAGTCAGTCCGTGACTTTATTCTCCAGATCTAAACTCAGGCAGCAAGGTGTAGTTTTGGTGATCAGTTAGGGGTCCAACTTCGTGACCGACTCATCGCCGGTAATAATGCACCGGACCTTGCCTTCCGTTCTTGCCTTCCAGAGCGGTGATACACCCTGTTTTCAATGATCGCCTTTCAGATCAACAGAAGCCCGCTGACACTGAGCAAGGAAAACCGACTGGATTCGGGAAACTTGGGCCGTTGCCTCGAACCCGTGTATCAATCGCTGAATCGCTGGATCTACATAAACAACTACTGCTACTTCCTAAACCTACGTATCAAAACACCAGTCATCTGTGAGCAGTACGAAGACGTTAATAATACAGTCCACAGTGGGAGTTCTAGTGAGACCCCGGTCTTGTTTGGATCGCTAAAAAAGCGACCTACGGAACACAGTACTCCGCGGCTATTCATTTCAGCTTCTAAATATGGTTCTCGACCAGTTTCACAAAATTATTCACAACGGTCGACAAACTTCACTGGCAGGTTCGGGAATTGTGCCTCATGTGGCAAGAAACATTTCAGGTACACATGAATTCACCGCAGCTCTATATGCCACAAGTGTGGAAAACGAGGTCATTTACAAAGTGTCTGTAAGTCGAAAAGAAATTGTCAATTCATAGTAACTGGTCAAAAAGAATTTGAGGTTACATGTGACAAGATGGAATCTTTTACTTCGACAGTTGATTCATCTACTTCAGGGCATTTATTTCATACCCTTTTCACAGTACTTGGCACAAGGCATGATTTTATTATCGACAGTGTACGTGGCACAATGCATGATTTTATTATCGGCAGTGTAGAACCTATTATACCACAAAGACGTCTATCACAGTTTTATCCAACTTACATACTTCGCCCTTGTTCTGCAACCATACGAGGTATAACTGATCATTCCATTCCTGTTTCGGGTACAGTCACTATTCCGATCTTTAACGAACAATCCAAGCCACTTGATTGCACCTTTATTGTTACTCATCATGGCCCATCCATTTTGGGGCTAAAGGTTTTAAAAATGCTACATATCCAGGTTTCCAGTACCGATTTTTGCCTTTTGGACTTGGTAACTCTCCTGCTATCTTTCAGCAGGTAATGAATACCATTGTGAAAGGTATGGATGGTGTTGAAGTTTACCAGGATGATATCATCGTACATGCTCCAGACAAGTTAACTCATGATTCTCGTCTTTTGACACTATTCCAACAGTTCAATAACAAGAACATTGCTGTTAATCCAAACAAATGCGCTTTTACTGTAAGCAGTTTCGAGTGTCTCGGTTACTAAGTTGACGGTAACGGATTCAAACCTGATGCCAAACTTCTAGACCCATTAGTTAATGCACCTTCACCCACAAACCTCTCCGAATTGCGTTCTTTGTTAGGTGCTTTGCAGTACTATTCCCGTTTCATTCCAAATTTTTCTCATCTCGCTGAATGTTTATTCCAGTTGCTTTCTGAGAAGCAGTTCACGTGGACTCCAACTCATGAACAGTTCATTGTTAAACTTTTTATCACATGATGCTGCACTCCGTCCATTTTCTTATAAAACTATGCCTGTGTTAATTACTGATGCTCTCCAGTTGGAATCGGAGCTGTGATTGAACAGGACAACAAACCAGTTGTGTGTATATCACGCCGACTTAGTCCAGCAGAAAGGGGTTATGCTCAGACACACCGTGAAGCTCTGGCGGTATACTGGGTGGTAAAGCGGTTTCATAAGTATCTGTTCGGAATACCATTCAAAACTGTGTCGGAACATGATGCACTGAAATTCATCTATAATCCTGACAAGTCATTGGCAGGTTCTTCAGCAGCCATGGTTCAACGATGGAGCATAGCACTCAGTGCATATGACTATACTATAGCGCTCAAGTCAGCCAACTAAATCAAACATGTGGACTACTTGTCACGTATTCCATATACATCTGAGCAAACATGTAGTAATAATTGCCTTCTAATCCAGCCCCTGCCGGTTAACCGAACAGAGTTGATTCGGGATACTCAACATTACTTCTCACCCATTCTCAGTGCGCTCCCTCGTGGTTGAGTCCCACAAGTCATACAAAAATTTCCTACATTTCATGTGCGTCGGGAGGAACTGTCACTCACTCCAGATGGATTATTGTGCTTAAATGACGGAAATGTTATTCCTCCAACTCTTCGTAAGGCAGTTCTGGACGATCTACATTCTGGACATCTTGGAGTTGAAAAGATGAAATCTCTGGCCAGATTAACGTGCTGGTGGCCAGAGATTGATGCTGATATTTGTCGTTTGGCTAAAAGTTGTTCATCTTGCCATCACAAATTCCACAATTCATCGTCTAAATGGACTCCATGGCTGATGTCATTTGAGGCCTGGCAACGGGTTCATGCGGATTACTGTGGTCCCTTTCTTAGCGGGTATTATGCGCTAATAATGATCGATTCCTATTTGAAGTGGCCGGAAGTAGCATTCACAACAACGCCCACTGCAGAATTCACTATTTACGCATTCAGAAGAATATTCGACAGAGAAGGTATCCCGCTTGTGTTGGTGACTGACAATGGTACCCATTTCACTGCCAATCTTCTTAATACTTGGCTCAACGGTATTGGATGCAAGCATCTGTTTACTCCTGCTTGACATCCCTGCTCTAATGGTCAAGCTGAAAACTCTGTTAAAACACTCAAAAGTGCTATAGCCTCTCTTCAGTGTACTACATTTGGAGACCTTGACAAAGGTGTAGACAACTTCTTGCTACAATATCGCAATGCATGTGATTCAACTACACATGAGAGTCCCGCCAACTTTTTTAAAGGAAGGTCTTTAAGGTCAAACTTGATGCGTATTCAGTCCTCTGAATATGCCTTTTATCGTGGTAATGACTTGAGACCGTCATCCGGTTTATTTCTAAAGTATCTTGGTAAATGCTTATACCGAATTCTAGATGTTGATGATTTATCTGTACAAAATCGACACGCGGATCAGATACGTTTTGAGGATACAGGTCAGTTTGTTCCAAATTCTGTTGTGACTTCAGATCATGATGATTCTGCTCTAGATTCGAATTCGAACCAAGAAATTACAAGCATCATTCGTAGGTTTTCAAGACTGCAACTGAAACCCAGAAAGGATTTCAAGAACCCGCAGTCCCATTCAACGTGTGGTGGATGTCGAGGTTCAGGTTGTACTCTCGTGATATGGCGCGAAATTCTAATACAAGCGTTTGACTGTTGTTCATTCGTTGTGTTCTGCTCAATTCGGATATACCAGTTACAGGTCTCATATTAAGTTATATATATATTCACGAAACATCACATACACTAACCAAGAGAAAACGTTTCTGACTTTACTTCATATTCAGACTACTGCTGTTTTGTAACCGTTCTCTGTCAAGGATCACTCAACTATAATTACCGATGCTTCTTCCACAGGAATAAGCGCGGTTCGTGAACAGTTTGGTGGACCTGTTATATGAGCTTTAACTCGTCTTTCTAAAGCCGAACGTAGGTATTCTCAGACACAACGTGAAGCCCTCGGAGTTCATTGGGCTGGTAAAGGACCGCATAAACATATTTTTGGTCTGCCACTCACTGTTGCAACAGGGCACGGGACCTTAAAATTCCTGCATCATCCTAGCAAATCTGTTGCCGTGGCGCAACGCTGGAATATTGCTCTCACCTCCCACAGTTACGCAGTTGTTCATCATACTGCAGAAACAATGCCCCAAGTTGATTTCTTTTCCACAATTCCGTCACCGGACTAGAGCTCTAGCAACGCTGACTGTTTACTAACTCAACCAATGCCAGTAAACAAGGATGCATTTGTGTGTGACACCCGTAAATTCTTCAGTCCTGTTATCCCTGCCTTAAAACGTGGCCGGACACAACAGGAGCGGCGTAGATTTTTCTGCATTTTACTATCGCCGTGGAAGTTTGTCCATTACTTCGGATGGATTATTGCGTTTTATTGATCGTGTACTAATCCCACCGACACTAAGGTCTGAAGTTCTTGCGGACTTGCATCCCGGAAATTTAAAAGTTGATGAGATGCAATCGTTTGCACACTTATCTTGTTGGTGGCCGGAATTAGAAGCAGATATCAAACTCACTGCAGGAAATTACATCGAATGTGTGTACAAGATTCATTCGAAACAATCATGATAGCTCTTATGGCCTGTCACGTTTGAAACATTTCAGAGAGTTCACGCTGATTACCGTGGTCCTCTCCTGGGGAAATACTATGCACTAGAGATTATCGATGTTTACTCTAGATGGCCTGAAGTTTTTCCCACGGCAGACTTTACACTACACGATTTGAAGAGAGTATACTTTTGCGAGTGTGTACCTACTGCTTCGGCCATCGACAATGGTACCCACTTCGCTGCCAAGTCTTTACAGGAATGGATTAAAGAACCTGGATATCGACACTTGTTTACTGCTCCGCGACATCCGCAGCCCAATGGACTTGCGGAAAATTTTGTACGCACGCTGAAGTCTGTCACTGCCTGTTTAACACCGAACTCATTTATGGAACTGGATCGAGGAGTCGATAATTTTCTCATACAATACAGAAACGCATCACATTCGGTAACCGGAAAGAGTCTTGCAATGCCTTGTGATTCTTATTCTCTGCGTACAAGTGCTGACAGTTCAAAAACGGCTGATGTCAAATTTTTCAAAAGCAACGATTTACGTCCTACAAATGGAACAGTTCGTTCATCTTACGTGAATCGCATAGTTGCTATTCTTGACTTGGAATACCTTCTTTGCCACCGGAGACATGTTGACCAGGTTGGGTTCAATTCTAGAGGACAGTCTGTGAAAATAAACTCTGTTGCTCCGAATTCTAATAAGCCATTTCTAGGTAATCCTATTGCATATAAAGGAAACGACATCACTGAAGCACAAGCTATATCTGAATTAAATGAAACACTTGGAGAACCGGAAGTCAGAAGATCTGAACGCTCGGAATCTAGACCACCACGGAACTACAGATGCCTGAACGCCCATTCAATGTGTGGTGGATGTGATGAACATAACTGACATATCTTGTCTTCTTTCGTTAACCAGTTGTTTTAATTTGCTTATATCCTGTACGAGTAAAAACATAAGATTCTACAATATACGTTCTGTTTTATTGTATTTGATCGTGTTTTGCACTTCTTGTTCGTTCGATCCTCACTCTATATAGTTCAATCCTAACTACAACATTCTTTCTCTCCGATTGCTGGCAAGATAACCAAATCATAGCACACCTGCATCCAGAAAAAGCGAGAGTTTGCTAACAACCGTTTATTGGAAATACACAACGCTAGTGACGGTTAAGTCGGTTGGTTCGTCCTCAATTACAGCCTTCATTCGGAGACTGCACAAACTGCTGGCTCGGCAAAGCAAGGGTTAAAACTGTGATTAACTGAGGTTCAAAACCTTACAATGCTGGTTTCACTTTACATAGTACAGTTATCCTAAAACAAAGCCATTAACAACATATTTCTGTATCCCCCATTCACCTTGTGGTCCAGTAGGCTGAAGTTCTATCCTCTCCACGTATCATAAGCCAGTACCATACGTTATGTTGGGAATCCGATTGATACTCTCCAAGGAGACCCGAGACCTGGGCTGTATGGATGAGTTAACGGCCAATAACTGCCCCATTCCTGATGTCTCAAACAGGTTCACCGATGTTCTCTCGCACTTCAGTGTAACGAGGAGAAGGGCAGTCGGCTCAGTAGATTTCGCAGGAATAGCACAATAACCCGGAGATGAGGCAATCACACTGATCAGGTTTACACAAACAAGAACGTGTTCGCAAGAAGTTTATCTTAGCCACCATTGGCGATGACGTAGTTCTCGTCAGCACCACGCATGCCCGCGAAAACAACTCAGGAGCTGTGAATGAGCCGCAGATTTTAAACTGAACGAACATATTTGTAAGCCAAGAGACCGTCACCACCAACTGAGAATAGCGGAGACGCGTTCTTATACATGTGTTCGAAGGGCGGAATTATTTGCAACACCTCGAAACGATTGCATACTCAGTTATTTCGTGACCAGAATAATGAAATATTCGATTACATATCTCACCCAAGCATATGCCCCACACTCGAGATTGTGGCAACCTGGTGATAACCCCGGTCCGCCTGCCGTACGATATGTAAAACTCTTCCTGAATTCGTAGTTTACATTACACGTCTGCTTGCTGCATGCGAACGCGTTTGTTTGTTCGCATGGTTGTCGGCGTTCGTGCGCCAGTGGCGCCATACATAATTCCGGGTTCCCCGCGCGCTGGATGGTTGGATCCTCAGCCTCCCTAGCTGACTCGGTGTATCGGTGTCGTCAAGCGCTGGTCGTGACCTATTGCAATTTCTGTATAACATACGTTGGTCACTCCCAGTCATTCGTATCCTAACTTCGTGTCCCGTGATCTTTGAGTTTACCTCGGGAAGCGTTACTCCAATGCACTTTCACATTTCAATGGAATCAAAATCCGGCAGAGGCCAGTAATTCATGCACATAACTTACACAGTCGGAAACTCAAATCAGGTTAGACGCACGACAGCGAAATTCCTTATACCATCGTCTCCTTAGAGAACGGTAATGTCCTCAGCGTTCCGCAAACACTTCAGCTGGGTGCATTGGGATGGTGGTTTGTGATGGTGGGACTGGCGTGAAATGAACCTCATAACCGACAAAGAATGGGTTGGCAAATGGCTACGAACGGAGTAAGTTTCCGGGTTCCTCGTAAGCAGACACGAAGAATAAATTACTTCACTTATTATGGCTGTTACTCTTAGAAAATCTGATCCCGAAAGCATAATTTTTCAGTCCTACGTTAGATGGAAGCCGGCGAATTCCGGGCTGAGACGTTACCCGGGAGAAGTAAAAAACCGACTGCTTGACCCTAGGTACAACGTCTGTGGATTGAAGTGATCCCTTAGGCATGGTAGACATGGCTTGGGAGCAGATTGAACGAAATTTGCACGTTTGCACATAATGAAAAGCTCCACAGGTCAGACACCGTCCACAGAGCAACGTCTGTGGGTGGGTTGCAAAAAAATGCGGGGCGTATTTGAGAAAAGGGAGGGCTTGACTAGTTTCCAAAAAACAACTGGTTATAAAAAGTTTTTACTCTATCTAAGTGAGAGAGATTTGTGCCCAAACCGTTCAAGAACTTCCACTAGCTCAAGGTGCAGAAGTCCATCCGAAGCGGTTCCACGCATTTGTCCAAGCCAAGCTGACGACATGCAGGGAAGTAGGTGGCCTGAGGCTTCTTGGTGGCAACTTACTTGCCAGTTCTCATGGGAAAGCGGAACAGTTAGCGATGCAGTTTGCAGTTGTTCACCGAAAGGGTATTCAGCCAAACCCTACCCTAGAGTTGTCGTCTGTACTGGCCGGATAAGTGACTCGTGAAACCATGACACTTCAAGCGGTAGAAAAAATGCTTCGGTATCTGAATACCTATGAGACGCTGGGGCCAGGTGGTATTCACGCAGCTGCCATCCATCGGTTAGGCAGTGTATTATCCAATGCTGGATCTAACCCGCTTAATCAATTCGCCAAGGAAGGTCAAGAGTTGGCGTGAGGCGAATACTATAACTGTGCACAAGGTTGAAAACAAAGAAGCAACCGACAACTATCGATCAGTGAGCCTCACTTGCATTCTGCTGAAAAAACGCGAAGCTGCCATTGGAAACAAAATTGCCGAGCACCTCACGAAGAACAAGTTGAATGATGCCAATCAACGTTAATTCGTGAAGGAAAGTTTTCGTCCACGTAACTCGTTATTTTTCCTGGATAAAATGACGCAAAGTTTGAATGAAGGCAAACCCGTGGAAGTATGCTATCTCGACAGTAATTCATTTGGCTCGGTTACTTGCCGACTGCTGATGCTGAGACTGGAAAAATTATCGGATATTATTGTTTGTCATTCGACGGGCGGCGAACTTGTTTTGTAAAAAGATGTTCAAAGTCATCATCGGTGAGTCCAACTCAAAGGTGCGCTCTGTATACAGCGAAGTACCGTTCGGGCCAGTTCTAGGAACCCTACTCGTTCTGATCTACGTGAATGAATCTGAGCTGAGGCTTCCGGAACCGTCGGAAATCCAAATCTGGATACTATCCAGTCTAGCTCAGTAGAGCCACCCGATTGGTCGGAAATTTGTGACTTACCCCTTGACCCAGCAACGCAAGTTGCTAAAGGTACAGGCCTAAGGGTTCTAATTCTGAGGGACTGTAAGCACTCGGCTCGGTGCGCTTTGACAATTTAGGTAGCAAATGGCTCGTTTTTCCAGCTCACGCGAACCATTTCATCCGGAGGGCTGGAAGTATTGATTCCGTTGTACGAAAATGTTACCAAGCCTCATTTGGCGTACTGCATCGAGGCATGGAGTCCGAACCTACTGAAATATATTCTGTGCATCCAAAGCGTGCACGGTTGAGCTACTGTGTTGATACGATTTATATTACGACAAGTTTCCCAGTGAAACTGACCCGAACGGTGCTACTCCAAGGACACTTCATATATCTCACGAGAGCATGGATACATGCATCACGTACGATTCATATGTGCATATATCTTCGTGCGTTCGTACGGTGTGCATGTCACTCACATCTTTGATAACAGTGAAGTTTCTGTTGCATGTATAGAATTCGGTGTGTTGTCTTAACGCATTGCTGGTTCGAAGTTTTCTTTATCTGATTTGATTGGTTCTTACTGTTCGGAGTTCGGGACTAATTGTGTCGGATTTCAGTTCATGTGATTCATCAGGGTTATTCATACAAGTTAACGGCGTTCATGTTCACTTGTGTGCGACCTATCACAGCTGTCCGACGGAAAGCCTTCTCTTCAGTGTTTTAAATGTACTTCGAGTCGAGCTGAACATTACTCACGTTTAGTCGCAGATCTTGAATTCAGGTAGATATTCTAGCCAGCCATTTCGAATAGTTACTGAGTGTGAGCAATTCAGTGATTCAGCGTTTGATACAAGGGTTCGAGGCAGCGGCCCAAAATTCCCGGATCCAGACGGTTTTCCTTGCCCAGTATCACTGCACGTCTGTTGATCTGGAAGGCGCTCATTGAAAACAGGGTATAGCACCGCTCTTGGGGATTATAGTGAATACCGAGAACAAAGTAATAAGAATCGTATAATGAAATTCTAGGTCAATTAGAATCGAGCAAAGCATTAAAACGATCCCTAGAAGCGCTGCTGACGACCTCAGAAGGAAGGCTGTTCCAGTGATTAGCAACCTTGTGCAAATTGAAATGGTGCCTAAAAAATTTGCGAGGACGAAGCTTCAAAAGCGTCCTATTTTGTCCTCGTCGGTCGTCACCATGCGTTATAGCGGAGAACTGTTCTGCGAGTCCCACTATAAAAAAGAAGTGTGATAGTATTAAATCATCGCGGAGTATTCGAAATTCAAGTGGGTGCAGGTCAAGAATTTCAAGTCGAGACTAGTACGTGGCACTTCGTAGACCTGTGACTAGCGTGGTAGCCACCCGTTAAACACGCTCAACAGCTAACATGCCTTTCTTCATGCCGGTGATTATCACACTCCAGAAGCGTTCTTATATGAACCCCATGAAGCGTTTGAAACGCTTTCTTGTATATGCGGGGGAAAGTGCGTCTCATCATCATGAGAGCGTCAAATCCCTTTTTTGCCGCCATCTCGGTGATACGCGAAGGACAAGTTGGACGACAACCAGCGGCCCAGATCCTTCTTCAGATGGATTCTCATGATATCTACTGTGCTAGATGCATTATGAATCGTGAAGGTATTGCCAGAATCTTCACCCAGTGACATGTGAGCACATTTATTGTCATTTGGTGGGAGACTCCAATCGCCCGACCAGCGCTTGATCGCGTCCAGATCAATCTGTAGTGCACCGAGATC
>QNGE01001640.1:97772-110895 GCA_008508345.1 Paragonimus westermani
AGGCCATTGTCTTTGGCCTCCGTCAGACTGTCCATGAAAATAAGCATGTTTGTTATGCGTGACCGATTAGGAAGGAAGCCATGCTGTACGGAAGAAAAAAGATTATTTCATAAGAAGTGATTGAGTATGGCGCGCGTTAGTAGGCGCTCCATTATTTTGGACGGGATGCTAGTGAGGCTGATTGGCCGATAACTAGCCGGAGATTGCCGGTTACCCACTTTAAATATGGGTGTGACCATGGCCTCTTTCCATGCGCTATGGAGAATGCTAGTCTGGAGTGTTTGCTTGAACAGCTTATAAAGAGGTTCAGCCAGACTAACAGCTGCTTCCTTGAGTATTCTGGGATGGATCATGTCAGGACCCATTGCACTACATGGATTAACCTTGAGTAAAAGGTCTTCAACATCTAACACAGAAAACTCAGCAGTCACGAGTGGTTGCCTGAACATCTTTAGCGGTAGTACAGGATGCCAGCTTGTGGATTCGACGTTATAGACTCCTCAGTAGTACCTGTGAATAACTCGGCCACAACTAGGGAGTCAGATGAAGTCTTTCCGTTGGGCAGTCGTAAAGGAAGAGCTGAAGGTTTGTTCTTTCTTAGTCGTCGCATATGCTTGAATAAGAAGCTTTTGTTCCCGCGGGCTCTGAGGAGGAAGTTATTCTCTTGTACGAATTTCCGCCTACACCTATTTCGAACAATGTGGAACGCGCTCAGGTCCCCTGAGTTTCCCGTAAATAAATGGGAATGGTTATCGGGGAAACGACATATCCTGCCTGGAGGGGGTGACCGAGAAGAGAAAATGCACAGTTTGCGTGGTATAAATAAGTCGTCCGCTTTCTGAATTGCGCTTTGAATCGTACGGAAGTTCTGGTCCACGGAGTCCAGTTCAAGAAGGAGTGAACGTAGGTAGGTTCTCAGGTCGTTAAAATCGGCCTGATTAGGGTTTCCAACTGTGGACTTTTTTTGCTGGTTGTTGTAACCAGTAACATATAATATCAAAGGTTATCAGAGAGTGGTAACTGTTTCCAAATGGCGGCTTGATTATCATTCTGTCTACCAGGTGGTTCTCATTAGTGGTAAGTAAGTCGAGCAGAGGGGGAATCTGACCAAAACGATGCCACATTGGGGCGGTGACGTGCTGTGACCTCGCCTTCCGTCGCATCAGCGTCGATAGGGAAGTCGAGAATCCGCGTTCGCATTCCTATTGAGAAACTGATGCTCAGTTTATCTTGGGTGCATCAAAGTCACTCATAATAAGCAGCTGAGTAAAGTGTTGTGGGCCTAGGAAGTTTTCCAGGCTTACCAAAGAGATGTCGTCGTCGGAGATGCCTGACGAAGGAGAACGTTAAATAAATCCCACTAGGAGTGAGTCTTGGCGACGCAGTGGTATTTGAAGCTGCAGAGCGTCGCATTCATCAGAGGACTGGAAGCCACCGATAGCCGTGGGTGTTGGGAGACACTGCTGAGGANTCATTCTGTCTACCAGGTGGTTCTCATTAGTGGTAAGTAAGTCGAGCAGAGGGGGAATCTGACCAAAACGATGCCACATTGGGGCGGTGACGTGCTGTGACCTCGCCTTCCGTCGCATCAGCGTCGATAGGGAAGTCGAGAATCCGCGTTCGCATTCCTATTGAGAAACTGATGCTCAGTTTATCTTGGGTGCATCAAAGTCACTCATAATAAGCAGCTGAGTAAAGTGTTGTGGGCCTAGGAAGTTTTCCAGGCTTACCAAAGAGATGTCGTCGTCGGAGATGCCTGACGAAGGAGAACGTTAAATAAATCCCACTAGGAGTGAGTCTTGGCGACGCAGTGGTATTTGAAGCTGCAGAGCGTCGCATTCATCAGAGGACTGGAAGCCACCGATAGCCGTGGGTGTTGGGAGACACTGCTGAGGAAAAATCGCAGAACACCCCATTCTCCCTAGAACACAGTCAGCCCGGTAAAATGAATGCCCCGTGACACTCAATCCATTGTCGCTGATATCACCTGTAAGCCAGGTCTCCGTGAAGGCGAACATGTGGAGTGGGTGACATGGGTTAACTCTCTGCTTTCCGGTAATTTATAGAACGAAATCGGACAGTTCGTATACATGCATCTGAAAGCTGGTTCCTTGCTGAATTTCGCGAGAAAATAGAAAGGATGGTGTGAAGAAGAGCCTTGGAATAAAGGCCTAAAATTGAGGAGGGTGGTGGGACTGGACTGGGTCTGTTCTTCCGAGTTGTTCTGACGGCCCTCCTTCGAGCCTGTGGGCGCGACATCACCACCTGTGCGTGCGTCAGCGGCTCTACCGGGCGTTTGATCAACAATCTTGGCGCCGCCACTTGCGACCTCTGCGCCCTTGTCAAATTCCGTTGCTTGGGAGGGTATTTAGAAGTTTTCACCCACGGAAAATTTGATTTCTTCGTTCTCTGGGAGCGGGGTTTGGAAGACGGCAAAGGGCGCTGTGTTATGGGGCTACTGAAAGAGATATTTATAGGGGTGGGCCAAATTGCTGTGTTCGAGTTGCAGGAGGCAGCCCTAGTAGCCTGCTTCCGTTCCGAATTCTTGTGAGAGTTTTATGCTGGGCAGTTCGGTGGGTTTCAGTGTGGGTAACTGTGAAGATGGTTTTTGCGCGGTGTCAGTACCCTCAATGCTCGTATCTGTGCCTGGGGCGTCGGTCGTTGTAACGCAGACGGCACCTCCGTTTTCCACAACAAGCACAAGGGTCTGAGAGGATAATTCGAAAGCAGAAACTACGACTTCAGTCTCCGGTTGTAGCTTCTGGTCTACCATGATTTGTAACTTAGTCTTAGTCCTCTGTTCGCGTCTTGCTGGGAGCCGTCGAAAGATTCGCCTTTCAGGTGGGCGTTGGCAGACTTCAAAGCTTCCGTTGTTCCCACCACTACCTAGGGGCTGAGCATGGCTGGCAAAGTTACCAAAAGGCCAAGTGACTTTTGGATGTCTTTGCCCGCAGCCTACTCGCGAGTGCCAGGTTTGTGGCATCCGGGGAGTAGGAAATCCCTAGGACTGTTTTAGCTAGCTCGGTTGGAGAAGAGGTTGTAGGGAAGCGGCCCCATAAAACAACACTGTTTTCCCCAAGAGCTTTTTCCTCCATTTTCACTGTCTCATTCTCTATGTGTGCAGTTGATGGGGCAGCTGCTTTCTTGGTGATTGTAAAACCAAGGTGAGCAGGCGCTATCTACCTATTCGGAAAATGTAGTTAAAGTTTCATTTCGGACAGAGTCCGTTGGTACTTCTCTATCTTACTCGCCATGGAAGAAATGGAAGGAAATACGAGGAAATAAGAGGAGCCCTGTGTTTACAGTCGCAGGTTTTATGCGTCACTCCACTTGACGTGGTGCGTGTAATACCAGCCAGCTGCGGAGCGGTGTCTTGGCTTTCGTTGAATCTGCAACTCATACCAATGTAAATGAGAGATGATATAAGTTAGCTGATTGTATTGGTGTTCATTAAGACCAGTGCACTTGAAGTGATACCACTTCTGACACTGGTGGCACTGCATGCCGTTTTGTACGGAGATTTTACATCCATACCGACCGCAGGCGCTTGCTGCTACAAACTGTGTCTGCTGAGTTCCAGCACTGCTAGATGTGACACGGGTCATTGTCGACAAGGATGAGAAATATGCAAGGAGGGTAAAATATAGTACGGATACGATGGAACACGAATAACACAATACGCAATGAGTTATGCTATTCGACAAGAAATAGCAATGATCTTATCCAATTTTTTGATGCACTGGGCACCAAGATAGCCAAAAATATGAGTGGACAATGACAGCGAGAAAATTTGATCCGAATTTCGAGTTACCCGCGCGGCTTGGCGTTACCTGCGCAGCTGTTACCAGGGTTTTCGTTTATTGCTGTTTGAGGGGCTCATTTTATGTCCATTTCTGCGTCTGCCTTTTCGGCTGGTTGACTGGTAGACTGGCTGGCCTGCTGCACCCTACAACTGTGTATGCATACATGTATCCCTGAGGTTGTGTGTGAACGCTTGATGACAGCTTTCGCGCCCGCACCACCCAAGTTGGATTGGATATCAACGCAGGTGAGACGTTCTCTTTCCTCCAGCCTTCTCCGGACAAAGGTGCTTTCCATACACCTTAACCATTAATTTGCGCCAATGGGTAAGTTGTCGATAGCTGTGCGAACTTTTGGTATTTGGGTAGCGGTTCGTCGAGAGATCTGTCGGTGGAGCGCGAGTTGAGAGCTGGTGTGGCGAATGCCCTTGTTGCTAAACAAGTACCCGAAAAGAGGGCTTGCAAGTCATTCGGACAAATAAGATATAAACTGATATGATCTATTACTCACGTTCATAAAAAGCTAAAATCCTCCACACTGTATTCCCTTTCAAGTTGGAATACCGAATCCCCTGTCTTTTCCGCTTAAGGGAATCGCGGTTTTAACTTTACTTCATTACTGCCAACGATTAATAAGCGTCACATTTTCCCGCTCCTCTCATTTTCTGACACCACATGATGGACCCCAGACACGACCGATTAGCGGACACAAATTTTGTGCCGAGATAGTACCGATGAAATGATCATCACCGCCTGCATGTAACTAAATTTTATATATAGTTGTCTGTTTAAAAAAACTAATCCCGTACCGGAAAGACCACAGAAGGTGATTTTCGGACGAAATAGATGAGTAATGACCACAAAATTATGTGAAAATTTTTTCATATGGAAAAAACAGTAGGGCCAGCATATGCTTCCATTCTGGAGGCTGCAAAACTGGTCCTAACGCATGATTCAGTGAGAAATGAGGGTCGTAGAATTTTACTCACTCTCACTTGTTACTCAACAATGCATGTTTGACTATCTCAGTATGAGTGAGTTCATGGGACGCCACTGAGCAACCAGATGTTTCAAATGAAATGAGCTACCCCGAAACATGCACCTTGCTTTTAATTTATCCATTTTCATTTATTGAGACAGTGAGCTGTCATGTACATAAACAAGTCATTGTAGAGGTTTTTCTTGGTTTTGTCCACTAACGATGCTTCACTATTGTACAACAACGTTTTGCGTCGTCTCTACATAATGCTCGGATTGATTAAAAATGATCTTGCAATAACAATGAAGTTTTGTGCACGCACGTCTTTCTGCTCTTCTACCTGTGGCGTAGTAGCTTGACGACACTACAAGGATCTCATCTATTTTTAGCTCCGTTGTACTCCGAACATCGTCGCAGCACCGATCGCGTCTCAGCCGCCCACGGTAATCTCTGAATAACCTCACTTCCTTGGATAGTAGTAAGTTGGAATATTGTGGTGGTCCTCTTGAACTCTATCTGTGAATCACGCTCTTTATTACCATATCTTTCTACAACTCTCGTAACTGTCCTGTTGCATTCGTTCATTTTTTGTCACTGAACTCAGTGGAATGCGCCTGAATTCAATTAGGGTAGTCAGGGACTTTCTGATCACTAAACCCTCTTTTGTGCGTGCAAAGAGGAGGTTGTTGTTTTCATTAATATTATACAATTGGTAGGTTACAGAAGTGTCGTATTCACATGTAAGTTCATCATACAGTTGGGGCACCACATCAATGTTATTAGTACTGTGAAGATGATTGAGTGAATATGCGTCGCCATCTCAGTGCCTTGGCCTTCACGTTAGTTACAAGCTTCCAGGACAAACGTCCACAACGATTCAGTTGGAGGTACACGGGTCCCAGCAGAGGCTCAAAAGTCCCGGATCAAGTCGGTTTTTCTTGCCCAGTGTCAGCGGGCGTCTGTTAGTCTGTAAGGCAATCACTGAAATCAAGGTAATGAACCGCTCTCTGGAGTTATAATGAATAGCAAGAACAAGGTAAGATTACTAGCGTAGTGAAATTTTAGGTAAATTAGAATCAAGTAAAGCTTTTAAACGATCACTAAAAGCGATGCTAACAAACCAAGAAACGAGGCTGTTCCAAAAATAAAAAAATCGTTGTTTAAGAAAGATCCGAGGATGGGGATTGAGAAGCTGTTTGTTATGTCCTTGCCAGCTGTCATCATTCGCTACCGTAAAGAACTATTCTACGAGACCCAATCCAAAGGAGAATTGTATAAGTATTAAATCACCGCGGAGTATTCGAAATTCAAGTGGGTGCAGGTCAAGAATTTCAAGTCGAGACTAGTACGTGGCACTTCGTAGACCTGTGACTAGCGTGGTAGCCACCCGTTAAACACGCTCAACAGCTAACATGCCTTTCTTCATGCCGGTGATTATCACACTCCAGAAGCGTTCTTATATGAACCCCATGAAGCGTTTGAAACGCTTTCTTGTATATGCGGGGGAAAGTGCGTCTCATCATCATGAGAGCGTCAAATCCCTTTTTTGCCGCCATCTCGGTGATACGCGAAGGACAAGTTGGACGACAACCAGCGGCCCAGATCCTTCTTCAGATGGATTCTCATGATATCTACTGTGCTAGATGCATTATGAATCGTGAAGGTATTGCCAGAATCTTCACCCAGTGACATGTGAGCACATTTATTGTCATTTGGTGGGAGACTCCAATCGCCCGACCAGCGCTTGATCGCGTCCAGATCAATCTGTAGTGCACCGAGATCGGTGGCATTCCAGGTTTTCATGTCGTCGACGTATGAAAGGGCCTTGCTGGAAATCTTGTCCCTAAGATCATGGATGTGAATCAGTAATAACGGAGTACCTAGCAATTACCCTTGGGGAACTCCCGTAGAAATGATAGAGGGAGACAAAAGGTGTGATCCGGTTTCAACTCTGAAAGTCCCATTATAGGCAACAGAGGCAATCGGGAGAAGAACATTTTCTCGAATACCAAAGTCTTCCGGTTTTTGTTTCTAGATCCGTGCGTGGAATGGTCAAAAGCCTCGATGGAATCAAAGAAAATAGCATGTGATATGAAGCCACTCCCTTTGGCCCCCGACAGACTATCCAAAAGATAAGCGTTTGTTATGCATGACCGATTAGGGGAACCCTACTAGGTAGAAGAGAAAAAGTGATTTGATAAGAAGTGATCAAAAATGGCACGCTGTGATATGCGCTCCATTATTTTGCCCGGAATGCTAGTAGGGTTGATTGGCCGATAGCTAGTCGGAGAGTGCCGGCCAACCCCCCAAATATGGGTGTGAACGTGAACTCTTCTCGTACACTCGGGAGAATGCCAATCTGGAGTGTCCGATCAAACAGATTGTGCAGGGATTCTCCCGAACCAACAGGTGCTTCCTTGAGTATTCTGGGATGGATCTTGTCAGAACCCATCGTCTTGCATTTTGTTACCAGTGACAGATAAAATCAAAGGTTAGCAGAGAACACTAACTGTGCTAAAGTGGCGGCTTGATAATCATTCCGTCTACACGGTTGCTCTAATTAAGGATGCTTGAGTCGGGCAGAAGAGGAATCTGACCAGGACGATGTCGCGTTGGGCCGTTAATATGCTGTGTTCACAGTTTCTGTCGTACCACCGTCGATAAGAAAGCCGGGGGCTGCTTTCACTGTCCTCCTGCGGAACTGATGCCTAGTTTATCTTGTGCGCAATAAAGTCATCCATACTAAGCAGACGAGTAAAGAGTTGTAGCCCAAAGAAGTTGTCTACGTTTAAGAAAAGGATGTCGGCGTCGAAGACGTCGGATGAGGGAGGGCAATAAATAACCCCACCAGGAGTGAGTCTTGGCCACGCGATGTCAGTCGATGCCACATGACATCACGTTTTTCAGAGGACTGGGATCCACCGATTACCGTGATCGTCGGGAGATAATACGGAAGGAAAATTGCAGAAACTACCATTCTTCCCTGGGCAAAGTCAGGTCAGTATATTGAATACCCGGGGACATTCACTTCGCTGCTACTGATATCACCTGTCAACCAGGCCTTCGTTGCAGAACCTATGGGGTTTTGTGTCGTGAATAAACTCTTATTGGGGTAATCTATTGAACGGGCTAAGACACTTGGTATACATGCGCTTAAAAGGTACTAAATCGTTGGGTTTTGCTAGAGAAAAAAAATTTGTTGCGAGAAAGTGCTTGGGAAATAAGACCTAGAATGGAGCAGTGTGGCGGGGTTAGAATTTTTCTGTTCTTGCGGGTTATGTTGATGGCCCTCCTCCGAGACTAAGGGCGCAAAATCACCATCATCAAACCTACAGAACACTCGACCAGAATTTTTGGTGTTGCAACTTGCGACCTCTGCTTCCCTGTTAAATAGTGCATCTTGGGAGAGTGTTTGAATGTTTTCACCCAAGGAAAATTTGATCTCTCCGTCTGGTGGGTCTGAGGTCTGATAGATGGCAGTGCGTACTATGTTGTGAAGCTAATGATAAAAAACTATTGGGGTGGAGCAGGTTGATGTTTTTGGGTCGCCGGAGAAGGTCTCAGCGGTCTACTTCCGTTACAAATTGTTGAGAGCAAAAATTTTCTTTTGGGCCGTCTGGCGGGATTTTGGACAGGTGAACCAGTGAACGGCTTTCGCGCTGTTTCGGTGCCCTCAGCACTCCTGCCCGTACTTAGAGCGCCGATCACTGAAATGACTGTTCAGACGGTATCTCCGCTTTCTAAATCAGGCACAAGGATCTGAGGAGATCCTTCGACAGCAGAACCTACGACCTTATTCTCTAGCTGTTAATTTCAGTCTGCCATGAGTCGTGACTTAGTCTTAGCCCATTACTCGCATCTCACCCTCTCCTGCCGACAGCGATCGACAGACACGCCTTTTAGATGGGCGTTGATGGACTTCAAAGTCACTGTTTTTCCCACCGCGGTCTCGGGACTGAGCATGGCTGGCAGAGTTACCGAAAGTCCAAGTGACTTCCGATTGCACTGACGCACAGCCTGTTTGCGATTACAAAGTGCATGGCATTCGGGGAGAATGAAGACGCTATGAATGGTTTTGCTAGCTTGGTTGGAAATGTTGCGTAGAAGCGATACCATGAAACAACTTTTCTCCCTATGGAGAGCCTTCTCTTTCTTTTTTATTGCTGCCTTTCTTATGTGTGCAGTTTGACGGCCTGCTGTCTTCTTGTTGACTGCAACACCAGGGAGGACAAGCACCATGTATATATTTAGATACTGCAGTTCCAATTTCATTCCGGACAGAGTCCTTTGGTTCTCCTTTATCATACTCCTCACGGAGGAAGTGGAATGAGATACAGAGCTAAGAAAAAACCCCGCATTTACAGTCGCAGGTTTTCCTTGATACTCCATTTGTCATGGTGCGTGTGTGACCGGTAGGTGGTGGAGTGGAGTTTTGTCTTCCGTTAAGCCTGCAGCTGTTGCAAACAAAACTGAGGGAGGTAGATACAAACATGTGTTCACTGCCTCAGACAGTGTCTGCTGAGACTCAGCACTGCGGGATCTAGCTAGCGTCATTGTGGGTGAATACAAACAAAACACAATGTAGAACATTCAGTCTCCAGTTATTATGAAAAAAACAGAGATGACAGCTTGGAAAAATACGAATACTACATAAGGCAGATAGTCTGTATTGGTCAAGTACGAGTTTCCGAATAGCTTGAGTAAAATTGCAAGCGCGCCTCACTAGGTTATCGGTGACCAAAAATGAACGAATACAACAGAATAATTACAGGGGTTCCAGCAAGTTACAGTAATGAGAGAATTTGATCCAAAGAAGTTGTTCACATGTGTCGAGAATGATCACCACGATATCCCAAATTACCAGTACCTGGGAAGCGATGATATCTCGAAGTTACTGTGGACGGCTGAAGCGCCACTGGAGCTGTGATAATGTTCGTAGTACGACGGGGCTAAGAGAACATCGGTGCGAGATCCGTGCAGTATCATCAAGCGGCTGCGCAACAGAGGAAAGAGCAGATTAGTGTGCACAAACGTTTTAGATTGTCGTTGCGAAACCACTTCAACCGATTTTAACGACGAGCAGATGCGATTTGATAAACGTTGTTGTAGGAAAGTGAAGCACTGTTCGTAAGCAAAGATAGGAAATAACCTAACGAGTTCAATACGCAACGAATTAGCAGATTATTAGATGACAAATAACAGTATTCGCGTGCAACTACTTGAAGTATGGAGAACGAGCACCATTCAGCGATTTCAACGACTTGTACACGGGTTCGTCGCTGGACGCAAACTACATGGATGCAGCCAGTTTGTTTGATTCCATATTCGTTTTTCTGTTGGCTTAGGAAGCGGTCATTGGAAACAGTGTGCATCTCCGCTCTTGGGGGTTACACAAGTTACCAGGAACAACGTAAAATAATAATGTAGCAGGATAGATTAAACTACTAATCTAGCACCTTCTTGAATAAGTAAGAATCCAATAACACTTTGAGACGGTTCTTAGAAGAACAGCTAACAGTCATTAGTGGTAGGTTGTTCCAGTGGTTGATAACTCTGTAACGGAAGAACTGTTGTCTTAGGAAGGTCCGACGTCGAAGCTTATAGAGCTTCTTGCCGTGAAATTTTTGATTGTTGTCACCTACTAGGTTGTTGAATTGCTGAACGAGTCTGGTGCTATGAAGAAAATGAGTGAGAATTTAGTCACTGCGGACTCTTCGAATTCAAAGTGGATAATGATCAGGAAATTCGAGGCAATATTAGCCGCAATCCATTAACCAGTTTGGTGGCTAAACGCTGGATACGATTAATGGCGAGTATATCCTTCTTCAAAGCAGTGTAAACTACTTGATTTGCATACTCGAGCAGTGGTCTCATATAAACTTCGCGAAGCGTTTGAAAATCGTGCGTGTTTACGCGATGGAAGGTTTTTTACCATCCAAAGAGTCACAAAACACCTTCTAGTGGCTATCTGGTGGTGATAAGAGAGGGAATTATCAGACGATAACCAAATCACTAGCTCCTCTTCAAGGTGAAGTTTCGCGATATCTATTGAACTTTGTGCATTTTGTATCACGAACAGGTTCCCGGAGTTTCCTCCGAGCGAGATACATGCACACATGCTGTCGTTTAACAGAAGACTCCAGTCACCTTGTGGTGGATTGTCAGGTCGGAGGTGTGAGTTTTCGAACGCTCGGCCGAATACCTCAACGCGGTGGATGATACGTTCAAAAGCCTGTCGCTATCGAATCAAGAACAACGTGCGCGACCGGATGAGTCATCGCTCGACTGGATCGGACCAACGGGCGGGGCAGGGCAGGCAAAATATGACAGACGGCCAGATCGGAGGCGTGGTTTTTCCAACATTTAGAGGAACATCTCAACACGATGTTGGAATACGGTCAATGCCAACATCGGGTGGATGGCTGACAGCACGAGTAGCCAGACGAGCCATCGCACAACGAAATCGGACAAACAGACGAGGAATGGCAGGCAGAAACCCCCCCCGATAGAAGGCGCTGATCACACACGTGAACCGGTTAGAAGTGCCTACGAAGTGAGAACGGAAACCGGGGGTGTTGCGGGTTGGAATTATGACTCATAAACGAGAGGGCGCGCGTTGCATGTGACTGGCGATTTGGACAATAAAGATTGTGCTTCATTGGACGCCTTCTCGCTACAATCTGACCAATGTGACTGGCAAGCCGGATGTTCTGGCCCCGCCTACCCGATACTCTCGTAAACACACTTTGTGCAACGTAGAGACACCGGAGAAGAGTGTTTCTAAGATGTAGAGGTTCCAACGGTGAAAAGGAGGTTACAAAAACAAGCGTGGGCCAAAGACCCGCAAAGACGTGCACACGTCTTCCACGAACGGAAACCAAAATGAAGTCCACAGCAATGCATTGGGGCACACGCGTTCCAGAATTTTAAATCATCAACATTAATCAGGGCGTTGCCAGAAATAAGCGCAAGGAGTAAATTGCTGTATATCAGAAACGATAGTGACCAATTACCGATCCCTGAGAAACTCCTGCAGACACGGGGAAGGGCGAAGATCTGGTTTTTACTCTTAAAGTCCTGTTATCAAGAGAAGAAGCCGTCCAGCAAAGAACCTCTAGTTCATGTACAAGAGGACCGTGTGGAACACGGTCGGAAGCTTCGAGAAATTCGAAGCTGATAACATCCGAGATATGAACTTTGGCTTCCACGAAGATTAACATATTGATTATGCATGACCGGTGGAGAATGAAGCCGTACTGAGTCGAAGAGGGAAGGTTGTCCGAGAAGAAATGCCTGGAGGTGATGTGTTTCAACAGTCACTCCATTATCTTGCATTGGAAGCTGATGGGGCTGATCAGCTGATAACTCGTATGAGGGTGACGATAGCCTGCTTTAAATATAAGTGTGAGAGTGGCCTCTTTCAATGCCTCCAAAAGAGTGCCTGCCCGATGTGCCTGTTTAAATGGATTGAAGAGTGGCACCGCCATCGCTTATCTGAAGATCCGGGAATAGATCACGTCAGGTCCCATGGCCCCATAAGGTTTGATATTTCAAAAGACACCCTGAACGTCGAACATGGATAAGTCAACTGTCAGGAGTGGACACCGGAAATATCAACCGGGGAGAACTGGATGCCAGATTGGCGGACCAAGGTTGTAGGCTGCTGAGTAGTGTTCTCCGAACATCTCGGCAACCACTTGGGGGTTGGAGGAGGTTTCTTCATCTGGGAGCCGCACAGAAAATACTGAGTGCTTAGTTTTTCTTTGACGACGTATATACTTGAAAAGAAAATTCTTATTCTCCTGAGCTACCTGTAGGATTTTTGTCTGTACCTGTTCAGTGTGCTGCCGGATTTCCCGCTTGCATCTATTCCGTACAGAGCGAAAGGCCTCTAGACCATCCGACCTACCCGTTAGCTTCTGCATGGAGAATAGACGCGAACGCACTACAAGGAAGCGGTGCATGAGAGGATAACTTCCATAGTTTTCGAGGAATAAATGCCTCATCGGCTTCGTGAATAGCAGTTTTGAAGGAAAGTTAGCTCAACTTCACCAAGTCGGATGTAAGGCTGAGTGTGCTTAAGAACGTCCTTAGTGCGTTAACGTCAGCTTTCTGGAAGTTTCGGAATGAAGCCTTTGCTACGGCGCTTTGGAGCCAGTAACAGATATAGTCAAAGGTTAGTAGCATGTGGTCGCTATGCCCTAGGGGTGGTTTGATGACCACCCTATCTACCAGGTGAGCCTCGTTCGTAACGACCAGATCGAGCAAGGAGGGTGTCTGTCCTGGTCGGTGCCTTGTAGGTAGATCGACATGCTGTGTACAGGCTTTCTCATGGATCAACATT
>QNGE01001640.1:111153-122646 GCA_008508345.1 Paragonimus westermani
CCCAAGGTCGATGACCTTCGGACCGCTCTTGCTTTCAGAGCTTCCAAAAGGTGATGTGCAGTTTTGCACCCTCGAAAATTTTGATGGGGTTGTAGATGAGAAGAGAATATGGGACGGGATGACCCCGATGCAGCTGAGGAGAGAGCCACCGGAATGAGACAAGTTTGGGCCATGTTGGATGCAGGGGGGATTCTCAACAGACTCACAGAGCTACGAAGCTTAGGGATGAAATATGTCTTAACGGAAGTCTCTTGAGGTGAGATGATTGAGGGTCTAGAAGAGTGATGGTTCTTAACACCTTTTGAATCTGCTCTACCTTCTCCCGTAGTGACTAAAGCAAATAATATTTCGATTGTCGCATTCATCTGTATATTTTCGATGATTTTGTTTTTGTACCTACTTTCAGTTTAGTTCAGCTACCCATTTTGTAACATCCGACCAGGGGCTGAAATCACAACTCACTCTGTACTTTCTATTTTCCTGGGTCAGTCATAATACACGGAGCATGGCGCTGAGATTTGAATTTTCATTGTCGATCGATTGTCGATAGTGATATCTACCAGAGTTTTAATTTGTTGGATCAGTTCAAACATCCCTTGCAGAGGAGGGTGCCCGTCCTGGGTGGTGCCATGTAGCTAGTTCGACATGGTGTGTCCAGGATTTCTCGTGATTCAACAATGCCAGGGATTTTGAGAATTCGCAGTCAGAGTCCTCATGAGAATCCGCTATAGTTTTGAGTTGAGTTGCGTTGAAGTCACCCATAATGAGAATATGCGGGAGACGCTACGTCGGCGTAAGGTGATCTCACTCGGCACCTGATAAAATAAGCCAAACATATCTGAATAGTTCAGGTTTGCAGGCTTAGGTCTGTGTATCGGTCGTCGGAATTTTTGAAAGTCCAATAAAACCATTGAATCAGTTGAGAGCGCAATATCCAAATTCTGGTGTAGTGGCGCGTGCTTCGAGCTAATGGATGTCCCTTCGGTCGACTACAGAGGTTGTGTCTGTAGCTGTTTTAATTGTCGTAGATAAGTGTCCTGCATATTATGATTACTATCAAAAAGTTCTTAATCGAAAAATGACGATGGGTGACGGAGACTCCAGAGTATTCTTAAAATTTATTATGCTTATATTTAGGATGAAACTGACGACATTCCTGTTGGGGACACCGATGAAAATGCGGACTACACTAAGGAGGCTATTGGTGTATTCAAGGCCCGACTAGCTTCGTATATAGATACAGTTAATAAAAGTAGTAAGTCATACGTCGGTTTCAATTTTGTTCTTAGTGGGATCAGCTCTCAGGGATTCGGAAAAGTTTTCATACAAAGAAAAAGTCTTCAAAACACCACATTGACTCTAAATGGATGTTTCTTGCGATTTGAGCGAATTAGTCCCATTGAGTTATTTAGCGAAGATGTATCGCAAACTATTTAAATATATCACTGACGACTTTTTGGCTTTTTTTGTTATAACTTTGTGAAAAGATGGTATGCGTGTTTCTGCTGAATACACCATACTTTGTTTCTAAAAAAGAGGTTTGTCTCAGTCCAGCCTAAAGGACGAGGGGCTACTGTGATAGCTGTAAGCCGAAGTTACTCTGATTACGCCGCTTAGTGCACATGTTCGAGGCTGGGGATGTGTTGCATCCTTATGCGGTAATCTTGTCTCATGCGATATCTAGCAGGCGTTTTTTGTTCGGAAAGGTGCCCATTAAAAACAGCGTCGCATTGCCCTTCGCAGTTACAGGTAAGAAAGGTTGGCTGCGGTCAAATGGTACATGACCGTATGTGCATGAGGCGTACGAGGTCAATTGTGCGCCTACGGTCGTAGGACGACTTGAGCCTGTGTAGCCTAAAACAGTTAATATTTCGACATTGCATAAACTGCACTACAACTTTACACTCGGATGGGGTTTCATCCCCCTGATTATATATTTTTTGGAAGCCAGAGTGTTTTTTAATAACCCCGCTTATGTTTCATGCCACCAGAGCACCTCGTGGGATTTTTTGCAACAAGGATAACACGTGTCGTAGCAGTGCATATTATTTTTGGCCAAACATCGATCGCCGTGCAAAGTACCATATACCATGTGATTTTAGCCTGCGTCGATAAAAGTACGCCCATTGTGGATTCAGATATCGTTTCGGCAAATAGGGATCTAAAAGTGTTTCTAAACGACCTACATAGGTTCTGTTAATGTCCTCAGGTGAAAGTTCGTTGCGGTCGTTGGTAATAAGTATGGTGAAAACGTCGTTTAAGGTCGGAGCTTGTGAGACTGCTTATCGTGAAATTGTCATTCACCATCGGCGCGACTCCCCTAGGACCGTCGCGCTGAACAAATGGCGCGTAAATACATGGTTGCCGTGGCCTCCTTGCAGTCCAAATACGTAGAGTTCAATCTCAAGTTGAGACTAATGCGAGATTTCTTAGGCCCATGATCATTCCTGAAGCCACTCCCTGAATACGCCTGACAGAGAGTACCTCTTCACATGCCAGTACGTCTCACCAGATTAGTTTTCCCTAATAAGCCCCGCAAGGCATTTGAGTCGCTTTATTTTGCATTTAACGGATATTCCGTTTTATTATCCCGAGTCGCGTTAACCTTTTTATGGACCTGTCGTGTTGAGGAACGAAGATGTAGTTAGATGACCGACTTTTGGGTCTTTCTCTTGATCGACGTTTAGAATACGTATACTGAGTCTCACGTGTACATTTAACACATTAGGAACTGCATAAAGCTGCAAACTTGTCGCCTTTCCAGACTTCCCACCGAGTGGCATGGTAGGCGGTATCCCTTGCCAGATTAGCGCGTCCGATTGATGGAAACTAAAGAGTGCTTACGCGCAAACGTTACCACATGTTTTGTAAGTACTCATCCCTCTTTCAGCGCAAGTCCTATGGAACGATACCAGAAGCTGTGTGAGCGGGTGTCTTGTACTCCGACCGGGTTTCGTTTTTTAGCTGGCTGATAAGCTAATGTAAGAAATAAAGCCTCGTCTTTGAGGACCAAATATCGAGAAAATAAGGTCACAGTTTCAGTACAATGAGTCTTGGCGCATTTTTACGAGGTTTGGAAAACTCACTAATTTTGGCTAGAAATACCAAACCAAGCCTTCCAGGCACACCGTACCAAAAAAACTGAGTGCCGTCATGATTCAGTGTTCTGAAAATGTGAGTTATTGACTTACCCGACGACGAGGTTGTTCGGTTGGTACATTGATGCTGTTTACACCTAACGCATTCATCCCCTCTTCGTTCACAGTTCACCATGATTACGTTAATGACTCGCCAACGCGGGATGGGCAGCACGTTCGTTGAAGTTCCACACAGCCACACCACCTTGACTTATAACGTCCATAATTCTTTTACGTGCTGGGTAGCCACGTATTAGGAATACCGACGTATGGTCTCTACATGTTGCCTTCTTCCTGTCCACTACATCATTGCCCTAACGTACAGTATAGTCCGTCGGTGACTTGGTTGATGAAAAATGGAAGCGGCCATCGGAAAATCTGTCAGGCTTGGTTAGCTTGTGACCCGGGTGATGTTTTTTGGAAGTGGGCAGATGATGACCTGGCGTAGAGGAGTGGAGTCGTTCACGAAGGGAGTGACCACAGCCAATCGAGTTCGCCTTTGAGGCTGGGGACCTCACGACTCACAGAGTCGGTGGCTAGCTGCTGGTGTGATGACTTGCAGCTCGGTTGTGTTGTTTGCAAGGTGTAGGCACCTTGATGCTGAACGTTTGAATAGGGACGTAGTCTTTTTCAGTAGTTGGGTCCCTTCCCGTCCCCTTCTTTTTCGTTCTCTCTTTCTATATAGGGTTTGCTGTTTCTTCATGGTTGTGTGGCAGTTAAGCATTAGTGTGAACCACTGATGTATTGCTGTCTATGATGATGATGATGATGATGGTGTGATGACAGCTAATGGGACTTAGTGGCGTCAGTGTTATCGTTGTTTGACCGAGTTGTCTGTGAAGTAAGTGCACTGAATGACGTGGAGCATATAACGCCATAAGGAGGCTGTCTTACAAATAACGCCTTACTTTTACTTACAGCTCGGTTGTTTCCAAGGTGTTGGTACCTTGATGCTGAGTGTCTGAATATAGATGGAGTTACTTTAGTAGTTAGGCCCACTCCTTTCCCCTTCCTTTCTTCTTTCTGCACAGCGTTTGCTTTCTTCATGGTTGTGTGGCAGTTAATTATCACTGAGAATCACCTATGTATCGTTGTCTGTGATGATTTGGAAGTTGAGGTTGCTGGCAACCAAGCGGGTCCAGTGACATGGATGTTTTTGATTCAGTTCTCTGTGAAATGAGCACAGGTAATGAAATGGGATGCTGCAAACTGTGCGAGAACCGTCTTGTGGATATTCTCCTACACACCTACACCTTTTCGTTCGAAAATACTTAATGAAGTCATAAGAATGTCAAGGTAGCGGACGAGACTTTCTTCTTATTTGATCGTCAGGCCAACTGCAACAGTAAACATGACAACAGTAACTATGACGAATTAGAAAATCGGTCGACAGAGGTTGTGGACAGCGTGTTTGTTATCATCTACGTAATCACTATCCCAAACTGTGGGCTCGATTGATTGTGGGCCAAGAGGGACTAAGTGTCTGCGTGTACTTCTGAACGCAATGGTCAGGGTTGCTCGATCGAATACCAATGACAAGACAGCACAGAAAGTCGGCCGAAACAGCTTACCCTGCCGCTCAACCATGTATCAGTTTTTGTTTAACATCCGTTATCACGTTGCGCAAGCTTTCATGTCCTGCAACCAGTTATTGTGTTTACTCATCTGTTTGCTTGTGGCGAGTATCATACATTGGTCGTACCACAAGGCGATTTTCTGATAGGGTGCGTGAACATCATCCTGCGTGGTTGAAGACTGGTGTGACTACGACGGTTCCAAGCGCGATTGTTGCTCATTTGACCGACTCTGACCATTCTGTCGGAAGAAAGGTGCTTTTCAGATTGTTTGTTGACTGCTGAGGAATCGATCAAAAGTGGTGAGATTCCGAATGTTGACTGTTGCCTCGGCCATTTGTATCCGATTACGCTACCCTCACCCATGCACTAAGAAGAAGTTCGTATGTACCGTTAATTTTCTCTTGCCCACAATCAACGAAATCTATGAGAAAGTGGATAGGTGTTTGGACTTCAACCTTTCACTTATTCACAGGTCGTGGGTTCGATTTTCCGGCGTGCTGATGAGAATCAAGTAAATCGGAATCGTTTCTTTGGGAGTTAACGAGACGAACTATTCGCAAAACCCTTTTTCAACTTCTTCTGGGGCTGTGGTGGATGCTTGCCCGTTTGTTTGCCAACTACACAACGGCTGATTGTTTTCAGTCTCTTAACGGGAGGAGGCGCAACAGCTGAGGAATAGGTGGTATGGGACTCATTTTCCGAAAGGCCCATATGTGAAATCAACGTCTTATAGACAAACCGTTACAAGTGGGAGTGAGATTGTATTTACGAAACAGCTTTGTGGCTTTCAGTGCCTCTTTTCGGTAACCACATTTGCTGCACAGACAACCCAGCCAAAATGCCGTAAAACTCAGGCCACTGGGTCCTATTAACGACCACGTCTTCTTATGTTCCCAACCGGAGGCTGAGTGGGTTACGTACGTCCGAGGGACGAACATCTACCATTCGCAATTTTTCGGTGTCTGCTTTTATTTCTCCTATGCAACTGGTTGGTTGGTCACTTTGTACAACACGCCGATGACCTAAAGACTGGACGAAGATTGTTCAGTGCGATAAACGCTGATCAGATGTGTTTACTACCTGTCCATTTAACTCTCGGAAGTTGAGCGTGTGAATTTGATTGCCTCTGGATGTTAAACATCTTTCTTACAACCTGAATGTTTATTTGATGATGCCATCCTGTACGTGCGGTTTAAAATAAATATCCATGACCGAAGACTTCAATACGTTTCACACCCTTGAGCGTTACGGACTGCGTATGGATGATGTTAATTAAACCTGCTCCAACTTTAGTCCAAAAAAATAAGGACTGGTCGGCTACCTCCATAACTTCGTCTGCTGTATGACTTTAGACGGCTGCGAGGCTTACCTATCCACACGACAAGTGTTCTATCGGAATTTATGAACCCGAGGTCTGTCGATCAAAAGACTGTCTTGGTCAACTCGTGGTGGTTATGTAGTGAATATCGTCAAGCAAATGCAACAATGTGCCTGAATAAACGCACATTCAAGGTAGTTACTCCGAGGAAAATGGTCCACAGAGGGTGTCGTAATAATGAAGTACTATAGTCAGCTCAGCCAATCAATTGTGCTGCAATTGGTAAGCAAACGTTAGTCAAGTGAGGAGAGGGCGAAGCAAATAAACATGCCAACGAAATTTACACTCCCTCACTGGGATTGTGGACGGGGCGGGGCGGCAAATACGGTTTACTCCTCGTTAACACACTCCACTGAAGCCACGTGTTCAAGTCTGCGTAGCTGCCGAACGTCCCTCCGAGTGATCTCTTTAGCTGTTCGTACGACAGCGTCTCCTACCGGTTCACCCTCGCCTTGGTTGCCTTCTATCACAACCACTTTTGGCCAACGGCCCCTGGGCATATTCACATCGATCAATAATACAGAGTCGCCTTTCAAAAGGTTGGGCTTTACCACTGACCAACGTTGGGTCGTCTGCAATGTAGGCAGATAGGACCTTATCCAGCCCCGCTAGAACACATCCGTAAGATATGTGGCTTGTCGCCATCTTCGGTTAAAACAGCTCTCGCTTACGGCTTCAGGGTCGGGACAGATGAGTTGTCTTTAAGCAAAGGTAATTTGCTCTCAATGAGAGCAGTGATAATCAGAGTCGTTTGGCCGTCTGATTGAAGGTCTGCCGTTAAGAATCCTCTCGATTTCCACAGGCGCTTTATGAAGGACTTCACCGGAGACGAGTTTTTCTTGTAGCGTCACCACCAGGATCATTTTTATAGAAATAGTTCTTTCCCGTACACCCCCACGATGGCTTGCTTCCGGTGGATTGAAAACCCGATCACAACCACGAGTGAGAAGTGCTCTCACGATTTTATCCTCATTCCAGGCTCAGAGTAGCACTTTAGTGTCATTTTCTGATCCTTTAAAATTTTACCATTGTTGCTGTATAGTCGTTGTGGGCAACGGACCGATTAACGGCACCCAGAAAGTGAATCGGTGTTCAATGAATGCGCCTATTCAATATGAACTGCCCTGAAAATGTAACCATATCGCTTTTCTGTCGCACGTCCCCGTTTAACAAGTAAAGGATCAAAGTAGTCTATCCCGGTTATTTCAAGAGGATCAACATTTGTCTCGATCTCATCCACCAGCAGCGATGCCATGGCTTGTTGACATGGTGACTCAAACCACCTTCGGCACTGGTAACAGTTCCTCCAAACGCCTCTTATGGCCGTGTTCGCAGAGAGAATCAAAAGCTCCTTGTGTAAGAGAAATACGATGATTCAGACCTGAGTGATGGCTAACTTCGTGGAAATGTTGGACGACTAAAGTAGTCATAAGGTGTTTTGCTGGGAGAAATGCTTGGTGACAAAGGGCAGGTTAGCATTCTGCAGTCTCCCATCAACACGCAATAGACCTTTCAACATGAACGGGATTAGTTTTCCTAGAGGTGTAGACTTACCCAGTAAGCTTCTTTTATGTTTTTTATTGCATGTGCTGAGCTTTTCTTGGACGACGAGACCTTTCTTACACAGTAACTACTCTGGAAACGAATGTGGTTATGCCAGCCGGATGGTTTCAGTTGAGGCGAAACAAATAAGCGTATGGACGAAAATTGTTAGGACTAACACCATTGTCGTCGTCGTCGTCGTGGAGGATCGCCTTTCTCTTTGGAGTTGCGTAGGTCGTCCTGAATCATTGGGAAGAATGGGAACTACCGTCTGACCCGGTTTATGCTCCGTGATAATTGCCATATCCGTCTAACCCAGTTCATATATATCAACGCCTTGATCTGGTGGATTCTGCAAACAAATCTCCATTATTTCTTCTCTGACGGAGTTGAGTGAAAATGTGGTAGGTAAACAGCTGTGATGGAGTGTTTGATAGTTCAATGTGGACTCTTATTTGAGCCAATGTGCTTGCACAGAGTGCCCACGGTACGTTTACTTGTTAGACGTACTGCTACATCCAATCTATGCCAAAAGGTAGGATCATTCAACCATGTCAAACGCATTCTGGTGGTCTAGACATACAGCGTTTGGTTGCGGGCAGCAAGTGTGACGCTGCTCTATGGGTTAACGAATTGTAAGCCTCTGATCTGCACGCTATTTCCCGGGTCAGAATCTCGCTTACTGTTTCCTAATATCTACTTTCGGGACTGCAGTGGAAACTGCACATCCTTACAACACCGCTTATCGGTTGCGAACTTGCTCATTCCCCAAATATATTGTAACAGATTGTCAAGTTGCTGGCTAGGTCATCCCATTCAATGTTGGCTAACTGGCGAAGACCGGCAATAGAATACTGACTGTCTGGATGCTTCTGCACGAGTGGACCGGGTGTCTTATCCATAGAGCGAAGCTGAGCACATACGCAATGTGAACCCCGCCTTCAACCGACAAGTGGACATTTTTAATACGTCTAGATAATAAAGGTTGCCGAATGCGGTACATGTTTTTGCTATTCTCTTCGGCAGTATTGCAAACCGATAAGACAACACTACCTAGGTGGGTGTAATGGTCAGTCGTTTCGAGCGACCTGTCTGCAACAACAAAATGGGTAGCGCCGCCGCAATATTGTAGCAACACTGTACACACATGCCCCACTACCGTTTTCGAGTAGCGGTTGTATGGGGTCGTTCGGGCTGGCATCTTTTTAACGTTTCAAGGCTGTGATACAATAGCCGACGTATTTTTTGGTGGATACGCTGGACTACCAGATCCTGGTATATTCTCCTAAGTGTGCCGAGAGTTAGCTGGATGGCGCAGTATTCTACTTGTCTACTGATCAGGCGTTATACATGTCCCTATTGTTTTTATTTTCAGGTGAACTTCTGTGACTCGTAGATCAATTTGGTAATACCCCTTTTGCGATATCAGTCTCCATCTAGTTCGCTTGTTCGATCATGCGGTCTGCTACCATGCTGTACCTGCGATTCTTTCTGAAATTCATCTTCAACTTGTTATGTAAGCTGGGAGTGATGACATTTTGATTTCTAGTAGCTCATAGTAATTCTGGAAACGCATTAGCTGTTGTACTCACCTGTTCTGGCATCGCAATCTGCAGCACGTACTTCTTTCAGCGCCTGGGACAGCTGGGCCTGGTTGTTGTTGGAATGCATAAATTTGAACTACCTAATTTATAGCCTAAGATTGTTTCACCATAGGCTGGGACAATCTGCCAATTGTCAGCCGCTGCAATTAGTGGAAACGCCGTCCGGGGGTAGAATCCTTTCTCGAGTCCACGCGTGTGCCACACTCAAGTGGATTGTCTCTGGAGGAGCTACACTATAACCCACTTCTATTTGATCTACCGGAGTCCTTCATTGAGAATGGGAGGGCTCCAGGACGTACACCGACACACCGCATGTCTAGAACTATTACGTGTCGGAAACTACGCGTGCTCTGTTTAACTACAACAGTCGCCCACCATTGTCTGAATGGTCTGACAGTAACCCAAGTTTACGGTGAGGTTTTATTAATCGAATGCACTCACGTAGTAAAACAGTTGGAATCACCAGCAGGTTGTTTACCATGATCCAGAAGGACGCGATAGCACAAGTGGAGATGAATAAAACTAAACAACCTTCCGAAGTGTGCTGCCGTTAAGTTACCAAATTCTGACGGCTGAATAAAAATAAGGGGACAGTGAGATAATTTGTGGTTTTCGCCGGGGATTTGCTTTAAGCTGGCGTACCATATCGGCAGTTTTCGTAAATCTGACAGCTGAAGTAATTATCCACAATCGCTAATGTAGATTGGGGCAGCCTACTTTGTTTGTGTTTCACCTCTCTAGCGATGTAATCATCGCAACAGCAATGAGCCTGACCAGAAGGCATCGTGGCTTGGGGTCCCGCTCGCCTCAACAGTGACGTGGAATATCTCGGTAGAACGAACGCTGCTAAATAGGTTATACAGTAGTAATAAAACTGCAATGATAACAATAATACTACTTATAATAAAGAAAGACTAACGAATGAACTAGAAATGATATGGATTCGGATGCGCGACTGACTACGGCAGGCCTTCATTCCGGATGGCGTTTCTAACCAACAGTGATCAATTGGACCACAGCCAGACAGACATCTAACCACTTTGCTCAATAATCATCATAGACAGCGATACATCAGTGGTTCGCGCTAATGCTTTACTACCACACAACCATGAATAAAAAACAAACCCTATATAGGAAGAGAGTGACGGAAAAAAGAAGGGGACGGGAAGGGACCTAATTACTGAAAATGACTGTCTACATTCAACATCAAGGTGCCTACACCTTGCAAACAAACAACCGAGCTGCAAGTGAGAGTAAGGCGTCATCAGCGAGACAGCTTCCTTACGGCTTTCATTGCCTCGCGTCATTAAATGCACTCATTTCACAGACAACTCGACCAAACAACGACAACATTCACGCCACTGAGCTGGTTTAGCCGCCATCTCACCTAAAGTCTCTAGCCACCACCTCTGTGAGTCCTGAGGTCCTCATCCTCAAAAGCGAACTCGATCTACAGTGACCAGCCCGTTGGCGAACGTGGTCACGAAATATGAAGACGTAGCGATGTGACGAACAATTGTTTTCGATAATTCTTTCTCAAGTCAATACAATTACATAGGTTTTCATCAAGGCGTCATAAGAAAAACCACATAAACAGAGGCTGACTGTTAACGAATGACAGTGGCTACTACTAAACTTCACACGACAATTGGTTCGGCCCAGACCGGACGTTGACTGGGTGTTGTGTCACACGGTCAAGGTCAAATGTCTGTGTGGTTAGACTGGGTATGATTAATCTGTGGCCACGGAAGTTGCAGGGACTGAACAAACTTCTTTTGAGAGCACAGATTAGGGTTGCGTAATCTGATTGCAATCGATTCGGCAGTCGCCAGAATACGCTGCCGGACTGTTTTTGGTTGAGCGTTGGCCACTCTGTAAATAACCCGGAATGCTTTGTTAACGTCTATGCGGTGGTTGGTGTCAGCTAGGTGCGCAACAGTGGTGCTGGTAATTGATTTACGGCCACCGGTTCCGATCCAAGCTGAATGATGTTCTTTGATCCTTTTTGACAAGCGCCTAGTTGTACGACCAACATATTCTGCAGTGCAACAGCAGCATGAAAATGAATACACGAGCATCGATTGATCCTGGACTGATAGCCTGTTTTTCAGGCTCAATCTTAACATCGGCATTGTGGTGAACCAACTTCTTAAGGTTGCCGCTGGGATGGTGCGTCTAAGTGACCGGGAGATCCCCTTTAAACGGGAGTTTTATAAACATGGCCTTCTTTTCAGCTGTGGGCATTACCTCATGCG
>QNGE01001640.1:137696-154439 GCA_008508345.1 Paragonimus westermani
TATGCGCACTTTCCTACAAGTCGGTCAGCAAGCCGTTCTGACAAGTACTCTCTCAAGTCTGGGGCTTAATGTGTACTGCAAGTCTATGGGTCTAGCACGGTTATCCACTTGAGTTCACCTCGAAGTAACCGCCGATCCAAGCGTTTCTCTCTCAGGGTTCCCGGTGACGCTGAGGCTGAACCTCGTGGTCAAGATGGAGCAGGAATCACACTGAGTTCCAGAGCAGAACAATGTTTGCTCGATTGGATCCCAGTGAACAGTCGCTTGTGCGCTGTCAGACTTACTATGTCGGTTAAAGTCTGTCACCACAAATCGGGAAAGCATTGTGTGGCCATCATGTTGGCGTACGCTCCAACGGATGGCTGTTCGGATTCTATTAGAGATGCATTATATGACGCCCTCGTTGACTTTCTGAAGCAGATATCATCATACTAGCGGGTGATTTGAATGCTCAGTTTGGTGGTTTCTCTCCGGAGCAGAGTCGGCCGAGAGATGTGTTCGTTGTCCGAGCACAACGTACCGACATCGGCGAAAGGCTGTAGCAGCTGCGCGTATCCCATGGTCTCCATATTTCGAGAACCATATTTCAACACAGGAAGAGGCATTGTGTTACGTGGAGACCTCCGTGTACTTCTTAACCGTGGACACAACTCGACCATATAGCAGTCAGCTACATGTGGCACCAATCTGCTAAAGGCTGTCGTGCATTTTGGAGCAGCCACCTGGACTCAGACCATGGTGTTGTGCGTGCCCGTTTTGTTTCGTCATTTGTCCTGTGAATGCAGGATACTTAGCTGGTATTCGAGCGAGGAGAGTGTGAAGGACGCTTGTCGGGAAGAAGTGGTGAACAAATTGTCCAGTTTGAGTCAGGTAAGTGAACCTAACGACCACTCGGAAAAATCGCAATTTCTTATGAAAACTCTCTTAAAGGAGATCCCCGGCGAACGCCACAATTTATCTCACTGCCCCCTTATTTTTTCGGCCGTCAGAATTCGGAAAGTTACCAATAGCACACTTCATATTGGGATCGACGATCCGTTTGTTCGTTTAATTTTACCGGTCTTCATTTGTGCTATCACGTTTTTCTGGATCACTGATTCCACTTGTTTTACTAAGTGAGTATTTTCGATTAGTCGAACCTCACCGTACGTCTTCTGTTGACCTGAGAGGTCACTAGTTTCACTCACCTCATAGTTTGTTTCTACGCTTAGACGACTACACGTTTGGTTCCTGACCACTCTGAATGCTCTTGCCGTTCAAATTCGATCAGCTTCGCCTTTCTTCAGATGTAAACGCGGTAATTATGAACGGCGTTTAGTTTATATATTCCGAAATTGCCAACCACTGATCACAAATTGTTTGCACGTTTTCGCAGTTTCATGACTGTCGGAAGTGTGACTGATATCGACTAGAGATGGTTCATCTGCACATGTTTGTCTAATTTCTCCGTTGTTCATTTTTTGTTTGTGTTGTGGTGTGCCATTGTCTTGTAGTATTATACTTACATAAGCTTTGTGAGCTGTAATTTGCTGTTGACCAACCTACCATTGGACCTTTATACGAATGTACAAACAAATGGTGTATATTTGTCAACCGATTTTTGATTTTCCATTGCCGTATTCGAGCGAATTCCAGTACACACAACTACTCCATCAGATTACTCTTGCTACGTAAACTCTTGAATCGATTGAGTGCGAAAACCACATTCACGTGCATCCTATTTAAGCTGATGCAGTACTTGATCCCTATCACTTGCACCAAAGTCAACCTTAGAGCGTACAACATTTTTACTTGTGGCTCGTTGTGTTTCAATGAGACATCTTGCTCTACCTAACCATCCTTGAAAGTCTGCGTGTGCATTCTATTTCGTTAACTAATGTCATGATAATCGGTAGCTATGGTTTTAGTACACAATGGGTACGGCTCAATGCTGAAGACATATCTCTATGCTTTGGCCTATCAGCACATTTGTTTTTGTTCGTAAAGTCGAATTGAGACGCCTAACCACTCAGCGAGCTGAACGTTTTTGGTGGACTGGGTACAAGACATGCAAGTCTACGAATGTGTACTGTGTAACACCAAACCTAGTATGATTTGTGTTTGATGGCAAACCTAACGGAAATATATTCATCAATAATGTTAACTCGATGTGAATAACTTTCTCAAACTGAGGGGCGGTTAATTAAGAGGGGAATGTTGTCCAGGCCTGGACTGCCTGAAGAATTCTAGCCACCACACATGACCGCACACCTCTGTTGGTTTAGAGGCTTAAGTTCGCACTAAATTGGTGATCGTCACTATGTCGGTCCGTTTTTCTTTCACTTGGTATCAGTAACAATTAAGGATATTCAATAATTTTTTGAAGACAGAGCGTTGCTGTCCAAGTTCTATTGGTGTTCATGATGAAGGACTGCTGTTATGCACTTTCAGCTGAAGAATCCACCAGATTTACAAGACATCCTGCACGATTTATCTGTTGTACATTTGTTGCGCAATCATCTACTATGCCCTCTACAGTTTTCACAATTGTGGGCAGTGAGGAATACGATGGTTGCTGGTCCGCCTTTTCGAACGTGTAAAATAGCGATTTTTCACCTTTCTCCAGCACTAGGTGTCTCGCTGTCGTGATGTCTGCTTTTGTCCTCTCACATCTATGCACGACACTTTGGGCCGTCGGGTAGTTCTTTTGGCATGGAGGATTTGTGGGTGGTCCGACGGAAATCTGAATGGTTTCGTTCTTCAGTTGTTCTTCTCTTGGTTGTGAGTTGAATTAGACTGTGATTTTTGCAAACTGTTTACATCCTGCCTACTTATTTTCAGCCTTGTTTCTGTCCAACATTGCGTGCAATGTACGGTTATTTTCGTTTGTTTTCGCCTTATCGTTCGTTCAATTTTTTTCTCTCACAGTGGCATCGCCTAACATGAGTACGGAACAGTCAGTCGACGATGTTCTTAATAGACCATACGAATCGTCAAAGTCACAGCGAGTTCCATCACCGGTTTACGCGTGTGAGTCTTGTTCCAAGTCGTTTCTCACCCAGCATAGACTGATTGCCCATCGAAAAACACCTCGATGCATCGGTCGCAGACGTCAAGAACTCTCAACATGCATATCCATAAGTGAGCCGCGAACTTCCCGTCAACCACTCCTGCATCGTGTGTGCAAACGAGTTTCCAAAGACAATTTTTTCGTCGAAGATGCACAACAGGGTGTGCCGTCACATATTTACTGTTGTAGGGTTGATGGTTGTTACTTCACTGCAGCTAAATACACAGCCTATCAGTTTCACTTCAGACGATATCATTCGACCGTAAACGCGGATGGCCTGTGGTATGAATGCCACTTGTGTCCAGACTATCGAGCACGCAAAGTACAGACTCTCTCACTCCATCTACGTCGCATTCACGGACTTTGGCCACCAGAAGGCAAACAGCGATTTTCCTACACCTGTGATCCAAAGGATGGCGTGTATCGAATGACTGGACTGCCCAAACCCTCAAACCCTCCGGTTCCTCGAAAAATCGCGCCCCGATGATGCCAGGGGTGTTTTTGTTAACCTTGAAGCTAGTCTAGGCTCAGATGGCTTGCGTCGAATGGAGTCTACTTGGGTTTTTTTGTAGCATTTTGTGCGGCACACCACTCTTCACGGACAGTTTACATGGCTCCCATACCTATTTTCTGTGTATTATTGGATGTTCCGCGTTTGAATGGTCTTCGCCTGTGTATTTTCAATACTGAGTACATCCTGTTAAAACATTGCCTTCTTTACTTTCAACTTCCTACACACTGTACTGTACAAACCGTTTGCTGTTTCCGACGTATTCGAACTCACGTGAATGTTAGTTCCCTTTTTTACTCCTGTTTTTGGCAACCTGCTTGTCCATGTGTTTTTGTTTCCGTGGTTGTTTCAGTAATCTGAATCCCAATGAGTGCCCCGATTGCTCCTGTTCTGGAGGAAATTATCGGCGATTCCGATGAGGAGTGCGAAGCAAATGCAGAGCTGCTCACCCCGGCCGAGTTGATGAACCGACTACTGAAGGTGAGCTTATTTTTGTGCGAGATTATTCACAAGCGAGCAAGGTTTGAAATAGAAAAGTCGATTACCACTGTTCTTGCATTCACAACCACTGGATCTCTTTGGCCCACGCGCCTGAGGTGTTGTATGCACATTTTAAAACGGGCTTTTGTTTTTCTTTCAATTAATCTGTTTACTTAACTCAGCCTTGTGAATTGGCCGTGGAAATTTTTATGGACTGCCCTGTGCATATTGAGTCTGTGTGTTTCCTTCGTGATTGATGTGATGCTTTTGAGCAACGGCTCTGCACTGACGCGTTCCAGCGACATAGCGACTGTCACTGAGCTGTTGGTCACTTAATGGGGTGATTCCTCACGAACGAGTCTGTTCAGTGACTCAACTATTTGAACCCTTTGCTGCTTCGATGCTTTACACTGTTGTTATCTCCCTTGAATCGGTTGTTCATGTGGACAAAACGACAGCTTGTTCATTAGTGAATCGGCCAACATAACTGCAAACCTCTATCAAGCCAGTCGTGTACTCTAGAACACTAGTGGCTAATAAGAGCAGCGTCACGGAGAACCAGCGGCGCGGTTGTGGACTGTTAAGTTCTATTTAACTGTGTCTGGTAAAATCGATAAGTACTTGTTGGACCTGATGGCTGCTTTCGATTCAGCTGCTCGTAACGTTCTCTGGAGCTGTCTCCTTCACAAGGGAGTACCAGAGAAATGCGTGGATCTATTGAGACCACTGTACGCTCACTCTGCAGCAGGGTGAGAGTTTATGGACAACTGTCTCGGGCGTTCATCACTTCTAGTGGTGTTCGTCAGGAATGTCCGATTTCACCCTTCCTGTTCAATTTTGTCATGGACGACATTCTGGAGGGGGCGCTTCGTGAATCCAGTGGGCTTGGTGTTGAGCTTCTTCCTGGCGCTAGATTGACCGACCTGGAGTATGCGGACGACATTGTCTTACTTAGCCCCTCTGCCGAAGACATGCAGACCATGCTGAACAAGGTGAGNTCAAGCAACAACGTGGTCACGAAATATGAAGACCTTGACTGCTTCACTGATCAAAGTGGGCAGGTATGACCTGCCTGGCTATGGTCCTCGTGATCACTCAAACCGCTGGTTAGATACGCTATCCGAGATGGCGATGTGTCGTAGTCAATGGCGTGCCTGTATCCATACAATTTCTAGTTCTTCCGCTTAGTCTTCTTTTAGTATTTGTTGACTCGCTTAGTAACGTTTTCTTCTAGGATATTCCACGTCACTGTTGAAGTGAGCGGCGGTCCGAGCCACAGTACCTTTTGGTCAGGCTCATGGCTGTTATGATGATGATGTTAGGTTATACACTGTTGTAACTAGGTCGCTGGCCTTCGAGCACTTAAAGAGAATGAAATAAGGTTGGTTGAAACGGCGTATAACGGAACGACAGTCAGCGGTAACGAACAACGGACTATGGAGTATGCACGACTAGTTGGAAACTTCCCGGGCAACCCAACCACCCGAGGCTAACGCATGAACACAGAAAGAAGACTGGCCTGCGGAGAGAACTCCTTCATGTCACTGAATCCGAAGGCAACACGGTCACAAACGAGATCATATTTAAAGGGTTTGTGGCCAGTCAGAAGACCAAACCAAAGGTGGACCAAATGATGAGCCGAACAGTACAATGGTGCGCATAGGCGGGATGTAAGTGTGTTAGCTTCCAGGCGTGTAGGTGGGGTGCGAGAGATTTGTCACAAGGGTTGAAGGACGAAGTAGCGCATGACTGTGCCAACTATGAAGATCACTCGCCAGTGTACTTTGTTAGCCTTTGTCGCACAATATTTTCGGGGAACTGACGAATTCTCCGATGTACACCTCGGGATTGTCGACGTTGTCACTAGCAATTTCACCCAAGATGATCAAAATCAGTGTACTTTCGTTCTAGAACTCCCATATCTTCTGGCTATTTTCGTTCTAAGTGTTTTGTAGAACCTTCTGAGATTCCCTACCTCCCAGTATTGGTAGCATTTAGATAAACCCAAAAAAGAGCGGTAGTAACGTCCTTACGGTTTGTCCTATTTGTCATTTCTAATAAGTAGTCATTTGACAGCTTAGCCGTACCAGTAACATCTGTTGAGAGAGCTATCACGTGCTAGCAACTAAATGGTGGTATGCGGTCCCAGCGGTAACCTGAGGTCATTACACGGGAGGTTGGAAGACGAGTGTTTTAATGTTTGTGGCAGTTTTTGTAGACACTTAGGCGTAAGTAGTGAGTGACGGAAAACTTGACCTTCTTGACACGCTTCACTAAAGTATGGTCGAGTGTCTTCAGTGGCAGTTTGGCATCTCATTCTCACTGAACCACTAAGTCTCCTGGTTTTTTCTTGGATATTCCGCTCGTTAAAGTGTATTTCGAATGTCTAGTAGAGGGCATTGTGATCATTCAACTTTTGGGATAGAAACGCTATTCGAGACTGTAGACTGTCTCAATTAATAGCGCGCCTGCATCCACAACGTTTCAAATTCTACTTGGCATCGTGTTCTTCATTTTTGTTCTTTTTCAATAGTTTTTCTTCTAGGCTACTCGACGGTGAGGTGAGCAATGTTTCAGTTTGTAGTACTTTGTGATCAAGTTCACTTCCGTTACGAATCATTACATGTTCACGGGCAACACCAAGCGCACAGATAGAGCTTGTAAATGATCGATTGCCGAGGCTATCCTCGACATTTGATCAGACAGGAGTGACTAGCCCATCTTGTACGTGCAAATCGACTCCTGCCGCATACGGTCACACACTGAGACTTCCACACACTGCACGGTTGTTGAAATCAGAACACTGGACGTGTGATGCATTTCTAAATTCGTGCAATAACGAAATTGATAAGACGAAGTGAATTTTGGCAAGCCGTTATAGTGTAGTGTGCAGAAAAGACGAAGTTAGATAAAGTATAGGTGCCGTTATGAAAATGTGCGTTTGTGACTGTCACTTTCAACACTTCCTGTGAAAGTAGTCGACTTAAACTAGTCGTTTGGGAAGAAGGTCGAATGCCTTACATCAACCGCGTGGGACTGGTTGCTTCCAGTCTTACTCCGGATGAGTCTAGGTGACTTCGGTTTCCTTAAGCCCATTACGATGACAACTAGATATTGTGAAGATTCTCTCCGAAAGTTCCATACGCGTGCCTCTTCTGAAGGAAAGGCACTGGAAGTCAAAAGTGGACTGGACTATGAGGCGCTGTACGTAAAGTTATGTGGAACCGATTTCATCGGACAGACGACTTGGTAGCTACCTCGCATCATCGTGAGGGTAGACCCCATGTTTGAGAGGCTGACGGTCATACGTCTGCGATACGGCTTGTACGGACAGCCGTCTCAGAGTGGGAATGACGTGGGTTAAAGTATTTTTGGCTGATCATGCCTCACTGATCGAACACGTGGACATATCTCACAAACCTGTCATTCGCACTTCCTACCCATGTATCCTATTTGGTCAGTGCATTTTAGGAGGATTTTACCCCGTGTGCGCTTCTGAAGTCGCCAACCTTTGGATAGATCCTGCAATCACAAGTGGAAGGAATCAGAGGTCATGTTTGAGTTGCTGGTTCTCATTTGACATTCATCAATGACTAGCAGTATTCGTGTACAACACAGTGTTGTATAGAATTGCCTACCTCTCTGTGTTCTGTCCTTTCGTCCGCAGCGTTTCCTCAGATAGTGAATGGTAAGCAACCACGCGTATATACTCTGTTGACTTGAAGAACACTCAACATTTCTGCCTTCGGCTGTTTTGTGGTGATTGACACTTAGTACCAGTTTTTCTCAGCAGTCTTACTCTCTGCTATGATTTTCATTTTTGCCCTGGCGTGTGCACTCTGTGCTAACTGTGGTTGCATTGGGTTCGCATATATACTTCTGTATCAACTGTTTACATATTGTGTTTTATTTTAATGAATGTGAATTCATTAGTCTATACCCTCCATACAGTTGTGCGCCGGACTGATTGCTGTTTCACAGTTTGTAGCATGAAACTCAGGCACTTTACACAAGGCCCATGTACACATGCATGTGTTTAACGGTTGGAATGCGTTCTAGCTGTGGTTGGACTCAGCTTTTTTTCCAATGTTGTGGCTAAGTTGTCTATTACGAGCTCGCCCACCTTGTTTTGTTTTCATTGCAGGTGTGGCAGAATGAGAAGATGGCTCCCGTACTCCTCAGTGCGCATCCAGACCTTTTGGGTCTAGTGCAGGAAGAAGCGGATCGTTTAGACGTACAGGCAAAATCGCTGCCCGCTGGAGACTTGCGTGCACAACTCAAACGTATGCAGGTTAGTTTTGTACTGTGTATTCCACTTCCTTACAATCGTTTAAATGCGTGTGGTCTGATTAATTACAGCTAATCGTGTCCAGCACAAGCGACAAAGTTGGTTGACTCCTGAAATCACTAATCTTATCTAATTTGTGTATGCTCTCTCGTTGAATGGCGAATCCCCATCTAAAGCTTAGGTGATAACCGTGACCGTCAGTTGTCAGGATCAACTGCCCACCATATTATTCCACCACATTTTCAGGCGGAGGATTTTAAAGAATAATTTACTTATTCACCTGCCCAGTCCAATTTTTTCGTGATCTATCGCTACCGGAACAAAATATTTAGGTTTTTCCTTGTTTACTTTTATTAATATCGACTGCATTCGTGATAATAAGCTGTCATACAACCATAGAACAAAGATAAAGCAACGCTGCGGTTATTGACGATGAAGGTGTATGAAAGAATAAAACTTAATATGTAAAATCCCCATGGCTAAACTCAAACAGTCGAGTAGCTAATGTAGATGTACGGCAGTATCTGCAAGGCAATGTCCCTTTTACCATTTCGGTCTCATTTTGCGAGCGTTAATTACGCACGATAATACCGACACTATTAAACCCGCCTAGCCAGCATCTGTCCTGCTGTCCCCAACTCCGAGACTGTACATCACGGGGCCCCTAAATCAAAGAAAATCCACATCCGAGGTAGGTCGCGAGTCATGATCCAAGGAGGATCTAAAGAAGACTTTCCGAATTGTGCTTCACATAGCCACTCGTCTTGCGTCTGTGCTCAGCTCACATGCAACAGGTGGCCGTATCTTTACATCCTGGTGCACATTGATGGTTTACCTAACTTTTTCCCCATGTTCTTAATCGTGTTATTCTTTTTCCCCCTTTAAGGTTGAAAGAGTTCGTTTTGTATTGACGGATTACATGCGGATACGTATAAACAAAGTAAGTTCTTCGGACTGGATTAAGTTGGTCTGGATCGTTTTAGGTGTAATTTTGAATCATGCTTTGACTACAAGAATACACTGTCTTCCAGTTGAACACTTGCCATGTGTATAACTGTTTTTGAGTAACGCAAATTAGGTAATGGGATCGTCTTAGTGATTTACTTCCTGTGGTACTATTCCTCGGATAGCTGCCAACCGTTGGGTTTCCGTGCGGTCACTCCAACTCCGGGGACTATTTCACCCAGCAGCTGTTGTACTTCTACTTCTAATTTCCGACTCCGGGAGCATGTAAGAGAGGATTGTGAGACCTAGTGAACGCAACGTGCTATCGAGATGAAACAGACAGGTGCTCCCGAAGGCCTTTGTAGCTAGTCCGAAACACATATTGCAAGAAACCAGGTGTATGCGGAGCGATCTGTAAGGCTAATGGTAAGCGTGTCTGTAACCTGTAACTATCCTACCAATAGCGGCCCAACTGGCCACCCATGCCGTTAACCACGCCTTGAGTCAGGTTCCATGATTGTTGGTCTGTTGACGTTTCTCCGCCTTCGGAAACAGAACTTTCACTTGTAGCATGCTCATGAAACGCTAAATGACACTTGATCCAAACGATCTGCCTCCTGCTGTTTTTATAGAAGGCGACCGGCACTATTCCGAGAGCTTGCAACTGTTCTGAAACTGGGTAGTTGAAGTTCCTCCAACTTACTTGGGTTTGGTTGCTATCACCCCCGTTTTCAGAAAGTACTCACGCACTTCGCATGCAAACTACTGACGGATTAACTTGATTCCTATTTTATCGAAGCTAGTTCATAAGCGTATGTGTGACACATGGACAACATATCCGCGGGGAATAAGCAGGGTTTCGCCGTCGTCGTGTATGCATTAATCCAATTTCTTCTACTGCCATTCATGTTGAAGGCTGATAGCTTTTATCTCTCCATGACATCAGTCAGTCTTTCGACTCCGTTGACATCGCTGCACTCTGAGGCCGCCTGTCGAGGGACGGTGTGTCCAACGAGTGTGTCAGCATTCTGGAAACCTTTCTCTGCCAGTCCTCGGGTTTGACTAGAGCTTATGGCGGCCTGTCACTGACCTTCAGCTTCTGAAGTGTAGTGCGAATACAGTTGTTCAGCCTTCTCTTTTCCTATTCAAGTTTGGTGTAGACGCGATCCTGAAGTGCACTCTGACAGATTGCGAATATATTGATGTGAAACTACCCCCAGTCGCTCGGCTTCGTGACCCAGAGTATGTGGATGGCCTTGCTCTAATCTGTGAAGTTCCATGAGGAGCTCGGAACGTCTTTGACTGATCAGAGGCTTCAGTTTGACATCGCCTTTGCACCCTGTACGCGCACATATTGTGAGAATGGCAGGACTACACCTGGTCTCTTGTTTGTGGTGGGCAACCAGTGGTAGCCAAGAATTTCATCTATTTCGGGAACAGCGTCGACCCTAGTGAACTGCCCGATAAGATCGCAAACCGTGTAGCCAAAGCTTGGTTGACGTTTGACATCTGTGTGTGCCCCTGTAATGCACTTTTTTGGTGTTCATCTTTTTCCTTTTTCCCGCACATAGCTTCAAAAGAACTCACCCCAATGAAGGTGTGACCAGAATTCTAGTCTTCTCCATGACAAGGGTATGTATCACTGACGAGCTCTAACAATACCGGAACTAGAGTATAGTGTTTCTTGAAGTGTCGAGATTGCAAGCAGCTGTTCTCAAGAATTCTCATCATGCATATTTAATTGCAAGGGATTCATTAGAGTTGGATGTAAAAGTGGAGTATGGTTATATACATTGATGATAGTCATATGTGTAAATACATGGTAATGAATCGATATGGGATTTTGATTTATATAAACTGAACATCATTTCTAATTGATCGTAATGATCGCACTTCCATGGACCTTTTAATCAGCCTCTTTTGACAAGCAAAAGTAGCAGTATAGTCGAGGTTTACCCATGTTAGAACTCGTCCACAATACATATCCTTGCCACTGCCGCGATTAAAATTCCCTTCGTGCTTTCATGAGACAACCATGTTGACTACTACGCCGTTAGCTGTAGCTGCTTAGTGTGATAAACGTGCAACAACAGAATGCTGTGTGACTTAGTGTGTTTTTGTGATTTCACATTGGGATTGTTTCGTCTCTACCTGATTTTCTGTTAGATTGAACAATTCGCTGAACACATACTGGCCGAAGAACGTTCCAGACCAGACGATGAGTCACCGCATCTGACTGCTGAAGAATTCATCTTCGCTAAAACGTGAGTGTTTCCTGCGGTGATAAAAGATTTGTCAAAATATATCCAATCTGTATTATTGCTATGAGTCCGCTCCCGAGTTTTAGCAGTGTTTTTGTTCTGTGTTCCCTGGTCATGCAATGTGATGCACGGTTTTTGGAGTCCCTAATTCACTGGAGTAAGTGAAAAGTTGGTCAACCACATGTCGATAAAACATACACTTGTTCGTTATCAACCATAGGTCTCATTTGTTTCTCGAAAATAGCTACCTGGTAATTCACTCATTCTGTGCTCGGTGAGGCTACAGGAAGTGACTGATAATCAAACTCAGTGGGTTGATTGATGTCATTTTGTTGCAGAGCCATCTGTGATAGGATTTTTGTGGTGCACCAGTCAAAGCTTGTGCGCAGATGTCTCATGACGCTTAGCCGTTGGTTTAAATTTTAGAAACAAAAGGCAACTTGGAACATCTGCACCTCTTTTGATTGAGCTTGCCGATGAGTGACCCCAAGGCTGTACGTGAAAGTTGAGGAATATTCAGACAAAGCAGTTAGAACACTTGGTTTTCTGCTTTATTCCAACTTTTCAAGGGAACTGATTGTTTTGAGATTTCGAGCAAGCAAGTAAAATTACGTAAGACGTACTGTGCAGTAACATTTTGACCGATCACTTCGGTTACGAGACACGGACTGTGATCAGTTAGCGTACACCAGTTCAGATAAGCGTAAAATAGGAGTGAGAAATCGTCAGCACTAAGAATAGCACACAGAACGAGCCACGTTTGAATAGGCTGTCATAAGTTGAAAACGAACAACCAGAACTCCGATTTTAAACTGGTCGAGCAAGGAGCTAATGATGCAGACGGTGAGGTACGCGGAAACAAACAGGAATTAACGGATAGCCTGAAAGTAAGCTTAGGACAACAGAAGGAAATAAATTTATGTAAACGACACAACCAAAACATTCAGGTGATAACAACCACTTAACGAATAGCATAAACTCATGGTTGCAAACCCTTAACACTATGGTAGTGATAGGTTTACTACCATTTGCTTGTGTACACAATCTGAGGGTGTGCTGCCACAGCTTCAGAAAAAGGTAATGTATGTTTATTAATTTGACGATACAACACACGAAAAGCCTTTTCCACTTGAATTATCTGACCCTTTTCTTCCAAATATCGTGTGATAGAAGAATGTGCAGCACCGGTTTTGTTGTTTACTAGCCATTTTGAGATGTGCTCGGAGACATGTATCTCAAGCGTTCTCATCGTTCGGCTGGTGTACTTGACTTCACAAATACAAAAATGAATTCATAGATAATGTTGGCTGCTGTGTTGTACACAGCTCGGAGGGCACATTTTAGTCTAAGTTGGATGATTGTGGTTACATCCTCACTCTTGTATGGCAGTGTTATATACAGGGGTTTGCGGGACACTTTCTGTTGTTGACCATTTCAGCCTTTTTCTAGCCTATTTCAAGGTAAGCCGCGCGGGGTATCCGCTGGGTACCAGTGTTTTGTGGATGAAAGCCGACTTCTCCTCGGTTGTCGATTATCTTTCTTTTCATGTTAGCTCATTGGCATCCCCACAAACTTCTTCGTCCTAACTCTACGACTGCCATATACGGTGTTCGAAGTTCATCAGTTCTCTCCTGATTGCCTTGTATGATAACGGGTTGCTATACATATTCTGTTGGATAGTCATTTTTATTACGCGCTCAACCGTTTTACCCAAAACCTAGAAGAAGAGACGGGAACACCGTTTACTGGAATAATCAGTCGGAATTACGTTACAGGGCCTCAATTTTATGGGGATAAAATGATTACTATAGATGACCGACAAATCAAACGAGACGATCATACATAACAGTCAGACAGAGAGCGAACCAAACGAAACGGTAATGTTTGGCAGCCAAGGGCATCAGAACAAATCACGTTACAGGGGGTATCAGAAAGCCAACGTGAGAAAACAGTCCAGGTAGTGCACAAGTGTTCGATCGCACGGCTGCACTCTGGTCAGCTGAATGGAACCACATCACCCATGACCGTAGGCACATTCTGGGTGTCGGGGATCCTTTGGGTGTGAGTTTACAGTAGGTTTTCTTATCGATCAAGCCGTCTTCTCTCTCAGTTTAACGAGACTGTCGGCGACTTCCTTTTCAACAGATAGTGATTTTGTCTGCATCGTTAACTCCTTACTCGACCAGTTTAAAATTTGAATTTTGTTTGTTCGTTTTTAACTCATGACTACCCATTCGAACATGTCTGGTGCTGTGTACTATTCTTATTGCAGCCGAAGTCTTATTCCTGTTTTACGCCTATTTAAATTGATATGAACTAACTGATCACAGTCCGTGCATCGTCACCGAAACGATCGGCCAACAAATTTCTGCAGAGTACATCTTACGTAATTTTACTCGCTTGTTAATTTATCCAGAGACATAAGTGTTCCGAGTTTTTGGAAGATATTCGTCAGTTCAGCAAATACTATCCGGCTGTTTGTTAGCTGGGTGTTTTGGCATGTGAATGTTGTATGAGAATAAGAGGAACCAAATTTCACAGTTTGATCATCCTGTGAAGGACAGAGAAAAAGTGAAGCTCTGCATTCTCATGATAAAAATCTGTTGCCATGGCCTGTCGCGCTCTGCCACGTAGTGTTCATTACGGGATTGTCATCGTCTTTGATGGCCACTGCCCGCTTTTTTACCTTACGCATTTTGTTAACCTTCCCGGTTCGACGGGCATTCCCAAACACAAATTTCTCCCAATATCAGCCACAAAATATGTCTAATGTTTATCCACTAACGTTGTGTACGGCAGCCATGTACCACATTATCCAAGCATTGGCACAAGTGTGTGGTTTTCAGTACAGGTTTGACAGTGTCACCTCATCACACGGTCGTGATTCCACTGAGTTAGTCTAAAAAGCCATGCCACTCAACTACACTCCAACTTTGTTGTAAACCAAGCAGGCAGCTACACAGTACAACGGATTCACGTCAAAAGCAGTAGTGTAACAGGCCCGTGTGATAGACTACTTATCTAACGGTTGGAGCATGAGAGCTGAAATAGAAAATGAAGATGGATTAATAACTCGAAGATGAAACAGGTGCAAACTATTATAACATTCTCCTCGCTAGGAAATGTGAGTAGGCGATTGATAGTAAGTCACTGGAAGTTGACAGAGCATCCTGTGTGCACTGACCAACGATACAATGTTCGGTGGTGAGTATCAATATGCAGTAGGTTTAAGTGTCTCTAAGTCTCGTGGGTGTATAGACGAATATGTTGTCGTTGTTTGTTTAATGTTCCCGTTATCATCAACAAGCGGATCCGAAGATGCTTTGACGTCTTGTATCTTGCTAGAAGCGTGATCAGAGGATACGGACATGGTTTCTTCGGGTGGAAGTATAGTTACTTCCTGTGGATACGTCCCAGATATGATTTCCTCTTTGCGGATTAGCTGACGGACGGGAACTGTTTTCTTTCTGCCATTGGGAAAACGGACGGACGCTAACTATGGGTCGCATTAAGAAAACTCCTTCTCTTCGATGGCTGGATCATAATTAGACTGTCTGGTTAGACTGCCGACGATACCGACCCAGGGATGATGAGCTGCTGGGGAAGAATTGTTCTGGAGGTCAACCTTGGGCGATAGAAGGGCACCTTTTCATAAAGCTTGGCATTCGTTGCAGTTTAGTACATCAAGAGGAACGAATTCCCATTGATTGATCATCAAGGTACGTGGCTTTAGAGCGAGCAACGCGGTTTTCCAGAGCCTTCCTCTCAAATGGTCTATTCAGAGTGGTTGTGTGCCGAAGTGTCACACAGTGAAAACAAGTGACAGTCATTTGATGGCAGTCTCGTCCGTGTAGTAGAAACACGCAAAGGCAAATGGAAGGCGTGAATGNTCAGAGTGGTTGTGTGCCGAAGTGTCACACAGTGAAAACAAGTGACAGTCATTTGATGGCAGTCTCGTCCGTGTAGTAGAAACACGCAAAGGCAAATGGAAGGCGTGAATGCTCCATAATTTTAGTAGAACAGTCAAAAACGTTAATACGCAGGGTTTATGGCCTGGTGAAACCTACGACTAGGCTGATCAAACATTAGTGCTAAGCTAGCAAATGAGTCTGCACACAGAATTGGATGCCAATGCCTCAGAGCAACTGCCTGAGCACCTCGTTACAACTGGGTGTTATCAGTTGCGTAAACAACTGCAATTGCCTTCGTGGGATTCACTTGGTGATTGCTCTCCAGGAGATGAGCGATCGCTTTTGCCCTTAGTCTGCGTGGTGGTTGCTGTGTGCACACGTGTGTCAGCGTACTCCTGTGCCACAAGTTTCCTCATCCATTCTGGAACGTGTTTCGAGATCCGAAACTTCAGCTTCCATTCCGTCATACCAGTGTAGTCTACCTGGCAATCACGTGGAAGTCGGTAAATGATATGAGATCGGGCGAAAGGAAGCATGTGGCGTTTTAGAAGCATAACTGGAATCAGTTGTGTAGTGTAGGTTAATACGATCTCTGCAGTATTACATGTCCAAGGTATAGCGGCCTTTAGTCGGCGTTATATCGAAGTACTGACATCATCCCCTTTGTCGGCAGTTTTTAAAAGGCTTTCACCTTTGGCCTCACCTTCACTGTTCCTGAAGTTTTTGTTTTCAAAACTCTGAGATGACTGGTTGTAGGTACTCGTTTTCCAAGTAAATCCGACTATTTAGTTAAAGTTCACTCTGAGTGCAAATCTTTCTTATTGTGTTGAATCACATTTTGATGACTGTTCGAAGGGTATTTGCCATAAACGGGACGTGGCACCGAACCCCTCAATCCTTCTATTGGGGGCAGATATCCAAGAACAGAAGAATATCATCAGACTCATTTTCAGAAGTTGGAATAATATTGGGGAGCAGTCCGTTAAATACGGTCAACATTTCTTTGGCATGCTATTTACTGTCAGTCAACTACCAAATCGTTCACATGTCGGTGAAATAAATCTGTTTTAGAAATAGTTTCTCGCGCTTGATTCTCTGGTTGGGGCATAAAGATGTCAGGCAAGATAGGTCACGAAGGACTTTCCATTGTTACACCATCAGTGTGCTTGTCTTTTGTGTTGCAGGTAGAATTTTACATTTAAGGTACACAAAAAGGTTTCGTTCCTGTTCACACGTTGTAATAGTTAATTCGAGCCGATTCACGTTTACGTAATCACATATGATTCGAATAGTTTCAT